>JADRCO010000268.1:0-40099 GCA_021464525.1 Rhizophagus sp. LPA8_4_AMF | reverse complement strand
AAAAAAATAAAAATTTTTTTTTTTTTTTTGAAAAAAAAAAAAAAAGAAAAATTTTATTTTAAATCGTACAAATCTCAATAAAATGTTTTAATGATAAAAATAAAATAAAAAAAAAGAATAAAAATAAAAATGAAAATAAAAACAAAAATAAAATTTCGTTTTAAAACTAAAAATGGTTTTAAATTATTTCATACATTCTTCCCAATTAACATCATCTACAGGAAATGAATTAATTTCAAATTCATCCTTAATTTTATCATTAATTTCATCTACTAAATCTTTATCAAATAAACCATGAATAGGTTTAAAATAATTATCAAAACCTTGATCTAAATAATTAATTTTGGTTTTCAAAAAATCATAACGACTTGAATCATACATTTTAATTGAAATATCTGTATTATAATTAAATTTTGTAATACTTCCACGATGTTTTGATGAAGAAATCGTTACGACTGGAGTTGGTAATTTAATAATTTCTTCGATTTTGTCATTATTATATTTTAAACTTGAAATTGTTCTATTAGTATCATCGTTATTACTATTGTTATTATCTTCGTTGAATATATAAATTTTTCTTGTACAAGAAAACGGGAATTTTTTCCTTTTGAATATAAAAAATAAAACCATTAAAAATACTAATGAAGCACTTGTAATTCCAACAACAACTGGCATGTTTGAGGTTGATTCGGTTGATGATGAAGATGATAACGACGATGACGACAATGACGACGATGATGATAATGATGGCGACGACGATGACGATGACAATGACAATGATGACAATGATGATGACGATGATGATGATGATGAAAGAAGAAATTTTGAAGTGATAAATGATTTTTTGAATAAAATAGGGCCCCGCCCATATTCATTTTTCAATAATTTTGAATTATAACATTTGCCTTCCATTAAGTTCATCTTACAAATAACATCATCCCTTTTATATTTTTTTGAAATAAAATATTTCCGTTTTTTTCGAAGGAATCTATTTATAAAATTTATTCCGGTACGATATTTACGATATTTTATTTCATTCCGGTTATTATAAAAGTTATAACTTGCATGATATTTCTTATAAAATCCTCTTCTATTAATAAGAATCATTACTAAAACTGATTTATAATAATTTGGTAAAAATTTGAATGATTTATATTTTTCATGAGAAAAAAAAGAAACTGCAAGAAAAAAAATAAGGATTTTAAGTTTAAAAAAAAAATTTTTTTTTTTCATACATAATATATTAAGATATAACTTATTATATTTAATTTTGTTTTTTACCAAATTAAACCGCAAATCTCGTGTAAAATAATCTAATAAAATATTAAACCATGTGAATGTAACAAATATTTTGTTAGTTTTTTTTTTTACAAATAGGATTGACATCGATCAAATGAATGATTAATGCACTCCTTCACAAACAAAGATTTGTTTGTTTCAATAAAAAAAAAACCATTAAAATAACCAATACAATAATCAAAATTTATTTGTAAACGTGTAAAAGTTATTTAATAATAAGCCCCTTTCACCAATAAATCATTCAAATTTTTAGTTTTCGCATATTTGTTATATTTGTTATATTTGTTGTATTTGTTGTATCAAATGTGATACCATGATTTAAACTTAAATTCCATGGAATTTTGGGTCTAATTTCGGGTTATATTCCGATGATGATAATAATAAAATAACGTTAGAGTTTTATCATACGATTTAGCGATTTTAATTGAAAGTAAATCCGACAATCAATAAATAAATATCTTTATAATTCAAATAAAACTTTATTGATTTTAACCGATAATATATTATTTATACATATTTTAAAGAAATATATATGGCTTAAACTATAAATCCGGTTGAAAAACCTGAAAAAACCATAATTTTTTTTTAGTTGATATTCCTACGTGAGAATCTACGTTTAAGTTTAATTTTGGAGTTATCGTTATTATTATCATTAGGACAAGTAAAGTAATCATTAACATGATCCCAAGATCCAAAGATATTCTTTACAATATAATCAGGCAATGGATGATTTACTGGCCAATATTTATATGTTTTAGCCATCTTCTGTTGACATTCGCCACATGAAATTAATTCTCTAGGAATTTCAAGACGAGTTCCATCTTCCTTATAAACGAATTTGTGATCAAATGAAGGTCGGAATTTTCCTTCAGGAATTTTCTCTTTAAGCCATTTAATAAATGGTTTGGTTATTTCAATACCGCACAATTCTAAAATTGATTTAAATAAATTTAATGAAAAATATCTTTCAATTATTTTTTGAACCCTAATTTGATTATCTTACCTCCATTTGAAGTTTCGAGACACATAAAATCATGATCAGGAATTCCATAATAATAGAATATAACAGTTGCGTAAGCACCAGTAACAGTACGATCAAGAGTCAAAGGATCTGCGCTCCAATCTACTTTGGTTGTTAATTCGTTAGGACATTTCTTCTCAACTCTTTTCCATAATGATTCGGCTTCATCGTAATTGCATGAGAATTTTTCATCACAAGTCTCTTCTATGGCTTCATAATAAGGAGTAATGTTATAAGGAACAAGGTGATTATGTTCAGCTGCATTACCATAATCTTCCATAACATTCAAAATAAGACGGATAAAAAAACCACATGATGATGGATTTGACCAAGAATCCCAAAGTTCTTTTTGACATTCGTTGCACGTGGAAACATTAAAATAATCTTCACATTTTTTTGGTGTATCACCTTCACCATTAACTCCGACAATTAATAATGAAAATAATATGACGAAAATAATACAAATTTTAAAAGTTTTCATTTTGTAATATCAATGGTATCAATGGTATAATGAATGGTTCGTGGTCAAGAAAAATTTTTTTGAGAAAAAATTTTTGTGATGATCTAATAAAATTGTTAGGGTTTTTATATCCAAGTACAAAAGAAAATGATACTTTATGATTCCCATTTAATGTACATAATTGTCATAATTATGTAGAAATTACGCGTAACGATTATCAACGGAATGTGATCTATGAAGTGATGTCGAAAGTTCAAACTAGAATCAGCAGATCCATATTTACATCCGATTGTTTATTAAGAAAAAAAAGTTTCGATTATCAACAAATATTCACACGATAATTGGTTTAGAAAAATCGGATCGGAATTATTTCTTTCTAAAAAATGAGTCACATTGTTTAACTATCTCTTTTTTGTTAAAATATCCCATGCATTACACGAACTATTGCGCAATTATTATAAAGATAATTTATCCCTTCATCACTATGTTTGCCCCAAATCCGACAAGTCCGCAAGTATAGTTAATCATTATGATGTCATGTGCTGCGGCAGTATTAAGATATATGGTTAGTAAGTTTGCTAATTATAACTTTGGCAATGCTTTTAGTGTGGGAAATGCTACGATTGCTTACGTATCTGTCATAGACATTCTCAGGCGAACTTTAGATAGGTAAACATCAGCTATATTACGAAAAAGACGTAATATTGGTGAAGTTTAATGAATATCCTGAATGTGTTACATAAATCTATGGAAAAAATAATTTACTTACTTACAACAGTAAATAGACCGCGTTAACGGATTAACAATCGATTTAAAAATTCCAAATTACTTTGATTTCATTATCAGTAATTATATTAAGCAATACATTTTAATTAGAAATATACAGTATATAATGTCCAGATTTATCATAGATCTTAAGGTAAAATAAATTATCACAAGTTCATGCAGATTTTACATAATTGTTATTACTATGTATTAGCATAATAATAAAATTATTGGATAATAACAGGAGTTTATTTATTATAAAAATTACACGACAAACCGATAATATTATTATTGGATGATTTAAACTATATAGTAGTCTAATGCGGCACTACAATATATAATTATTAAATTCCCAATCCCTTGAAAAGAATATTCTTTCCATTACGCCAATTTTGTGAAACAATAAAGTTGAATAAATAACAGTTATTATCCAATGAATTTCACGAATCACGATACCTTTGTTGAATATGTTCGAATTCATGAAAGAATCTCACTTTCTCATCCATAATTTCATTTGTGATAAATCGGATAATTCCATAATTTATGAGAATGAGTAAGTTGTTGCTTTATTTTGAATTCCTCTTTAAATTCATTCTTTTTCTGTTTAACATTATCTTTAACTCTTTCTCTTTCGATCAAGATATCTTTGATGTTGTCTGAATTGATGTATTTTTGACAATAACGTAACATTAATTTTAAGAATTTGATACATACTTGCCACAAAATTTGGTCTTTCGTTGAGTCGCGTATTTGAAAAAGTATTAGGAGTATTTAAATAATATGTTAACAATCCAATTTAGAAGGAATGAATTTGAATAACGAACATCGTATGTATGTATGCCACGATTTGAAAACAGGTTGTATAGACCATTATCTAGCTAGAACTTTTTCAATTTGAATAATTTAACGAAAAAGGCTGTTTCCGATATGTAACGATATGTCGAATACTTGATATACGGGAAGTCGGTAATAATAAGTAAGTTTTTCTAGTTTTTTAAAACCAAGTTTATGGCATCTTTTCTCTATTTTTGGCTTTTCTGGTATTTGTGAACTAGAATTCCCTAGAAAATAAAATTTCAATGTAAGTTCAAATACGATTTGGAAATTTTAAAGAATCATAAATCACAAATATGGGGGAGAGAATAGTTATATACATCAAAGTTAATTGTCATATTTAATTGTTGAAGCTTTTAACGAATATTTGTTAAATGCAAGAAATCAAATAAAGAGATTCTCAAATTTCTTAAATAACATAAATATATAAATTTATTCGAATTTTCGAAAAAAATATCAATTACTGCGTAACACGTAAAAAATCATTACGTGCGGATGGCATGATAAGAAAGAAGTGGACTGAAACGAATGAAACGAATGAAACGAAGGATTAAATTTTGAAACAAATGATTTTTATTAAATTTACAGATTTTTATATTTGCAATAAACAAATTATGACGTATAAATATTAAAGTGGTTCGTGATCCTTAAATGTTGTGTGACATTTTATATTTTTTGAAATTATTTATATAATTATATGTTAATAATCTATTTTGTGGTCTCATTTTTGAACCAATCCCTTTATCACTATTTTATACCGAATAAAGTAAGAGTGTTTTGCTGTGTAACATTCTTTTTGAGTATATTAAAATGTTTCGCGCTTTTATTTCTTATTATATATAAGATCCTTTTACCTTTTTTTTTTACAAGAAAACTTTTACATACAGCGATTTACAGTAAATCAAATAAATTATCATAATCCTTAAAAAACGAACTATAATAAATATGTCAAGAGATTTCAAAACTTATAGAAAATCTTTAAGTGTCGATATATTGTTCCCACCACCTCCTTTAGCGTTCACAAAAGATAAGCAATTGAGCGCTAAAATTAAATTACGACCTTATGATTTTATCCTAAAATCAATAAGGGGGAAAAACATTCTAGGTAAAATTAATATTTGATGTATAAATCTACGACTTTATTGTATATATATATATACAGTATATTAAAAAAAAAAAA
Organism: Rhizophagus sp. LPA8_4_AMF; assembly: GCA_021464525.1. NCBI lineage: Eukaryota > Fungi > Glomeromycota > Glomeromycetes > Glomerales > Glomeraceae > Rhizophagus > Rhizophagus sp. LPA8_4_AMF. Next base: position 34,540 of record JADRCO010000268.1, on the reverse strand, counting down.
ATTATTAAAAAAAAATTTTTTCTTTTAAAAGTGTTGGGAGCGACGGGAGATCTAGGAATTCAAGTTATATCTCAGGCGCTTGAAGCTTCATATCATGTGACAATTTTAATTCGTAATGATAAAAATCTTCCATTTGAAAGTCATCATTTACGAAATCCAAATCTTGTAATAATTACAGGATCAGTTTTATCAAGAGAAGATATGAATAAAGCAGTTGAAGGACAGGATGCAATAATAAATTGTCTCGGACCGCGTGCATTATGGACAAGTGATATTGATATATGTTCAAGATCACAAAAAATTATAATAGAATCAATGAAATTTTACGGTGTAAAAAGGATAATTGTTGTAACATCACAAGGTGTTAGTGGGAATGATAAACAAGTTGGAAGAATACAAAGTTTTTTTGGGTTTAATTTTACGGGTAAATTTATATCTGATAAAGAACTACAAGAACGATATATTAAAGAAAATTCGGATTTCCTTGATTGGACCATAATAAGACCTGGTAAATTATATAATGGTGAATTAACTGGTCATTATAAATTAAATGAAAATTTTGCTTTGATGAAAATTTCGAGAGCCAATGTTGCTCATTTTATTCTTAAAGAATTACAAACCGGTATTTGGTTAAAAAGAACTCCAGCTATTAACGGTTACTGATTAGTTAATACAGATCATGTGATATTAAATGTATTTTGTTCCGAATATTTCACTTTCTTAGAGGCCGGAACAGTTAAAGGTTGTTTAACATAAACACCAAAATATGATTCCCCATAATCTATTACACATGTTAAACAACCCTTTTTAATTAGGTAAATTTGGGTAGTCTTTATAAACTTTATATATGTATTTATTGATCTGACTATAGAAATAAAAATGTTTAAATTGAGGTTAAAGACTATCATTCCTATAATCGCAGTTTTTTTGTGATTGTCACATGATTTTACAATACATTTTTTAGCCGCGGAATTAGACACGGACCGTTATAATAATTATTTTTCCCAATGTCCTTAAAAGTCATTAATAGATATAAAAGTATGAAATTTATCTTACTACAACAGAATGTGTGATTTGTCAGAATTTCATTGCGGGAATAGGTGCTATTATTTTTACCATAACGGGAAATCCAACCCGAAATCTGCAAAAGTGGCTTTGGAATGCGAAATAATAATTGACGTGGTCTAGATCTTTCTAAAGGTCATTATATTTTTATATATTTACTTTAATAAGGCAAGTATGTCGGTTCATTCAAACGATTATTACTAGCAGCATTTTACATATTCACATTGCATCATTTGCATTGAGTTACGTATACATGTGATATGGTTCCGGATAAATCCTTTTTTTTGTTTGTTTTTGGAGCCTAGATAGTGCCTAGATCATTCTAACGTGATTTCACAGTTTAAGATCTTTTTTTTTATAATGGCATGGCTTTGACTTTTTTATTCCTGATATTTTTGATATTCCTATTAAATTAGCCTAAAATTTTTCTTTTTCTTTTTTTTTTATTTTTATTTTTATTTTTCCCAAGCTCTAAATTTATCATATATCATATAATTATTATTTACGTAGGTTATTTTAATAAATAATTCTATTTAGAATATTACACGTATTATTCTTTTATTCAATATATTCTCAAAAATTTTTATTAGAAAAAAATTATTCATAAATGTCAAATTCACAATCAACGAATAAATTTACAAAAAAAGAAGCTATTGAAGAAGAAAGAACATCATCTTCTACAGATTCAAATCGTGGTTATATAGTGGCAAATGCTGTTAAAGAAGCTTGTCGTATCGCTTTAGGACAAAATCGTCAAGATTGGGATGCCGCTTGCAAATTTATTTTACAAAACAAATCTCTAACGGATAATGAAAGAAGTTCTATTATTAATCTTTTAGTAAAAGATAATGATAATATGGTCAAAAACATAATTACTGAATAATAATAATTATTATATACCTTTTTTTTTTTTTAAATAATATGTAAAATTTTTTTTTAGAGTATAGAAACTTTCGATATTATATAATATTTTGTATATACAGTATATTACAGATTTTTCTCTCTGAGAAAAAAAAAACTTTTAACCTTGTCTTAACCTTGTCTTACAACCCCTGTTATCATTCCTTATTGTATTACAGAGCATTATCTTTTAGGAAAAAAATTACCTTATTATCACCTGTTGTTATTGAAATTATTTTTTTTTTCTCAGGATTTTTAGGTTAAATTATGGTATAGCAATTTTTTTTTTTAAAAAAAAAATTTTCTGATCTTCAAATAATAAAAAGCAAATGTTAATTTTATAACAACAGGAACACAAACCAGGAATTTCTATATCAGGACTCGCTTCTTTAAATTACTATTGTTGAAATGAACGAATAATCGTTTGCTGATAAACATTCAGGTTTAAACTTGGATATGAATCGGTGTAGATAGACCGATAATAACGATAGTATTTTTATATGTAAATCAGATCAAAATAGGATTCTACTAACAGAAAAGGAAATAAACAGGGGAAATATAGAAGGTGAAATAAGAAGTGTCATTAATTAACGAATGATATTATACCAGCAATCTATTATTATTCTATTTGTTTCCAAAAAGTAGGTTTACTTATTCTAATCTCATAATGGAATTTTAGAATATATAAAGAGAAGTTCTTCCAGAAAACCAGAAGAAAAATATTGACAGAATAATTTTTCATCTTTGTTCTCATCACAAAAATGATTATATTTTTATGTCGGTCAATTTTATTGTCGGTCATTATAACTAATACGGATAAATGTCCGTTCGAGTCGATTATGTGTTAATTACTCCGCATAACTGTGGGTGTGCCCGGTGTGGTCAACATACATAATTTTGAATTATCCAATTGTATTTCATGATTCACGTAACCTTTTGTTCCCTCGTAACAACTATTAATAGGCCTTGTTTTTCCTTGGAATACCTAAACCTAGCACGTGACATATAATGTACGACAAATAGAATTTTATCAAAAGTTTCTATGACGCATCCATTCAATCATGCATGTGACTGTTAAATTTAATAACGTAGACGACTCGTAACGTTTTTAATGAGTAATTCTTTTCGTATCAATTTCTTTGAATTCGCCATATATTAGTAATTTCTTGGCATAAAATTTAATTTTAGCGTAATTTTTAGCGTAATTTAGCAATTTTAATAAATAAATTTTACTAAATTATGTAAATTTATTATTTTTATGTCATTTATTTAGTTTTTACTAAAAGTTGAAAATAATTTACCACCTTCCTATAATAGTATGATTTAATTTGATCAAAGTAGTACTTCAGCACATCCCGTTTTGTTTATATAAACATAGAATAATATATATATAAAGAGAGAAGCATAAAAGAAAAGTGAAAAAAAAAATAATCAAAATAAATTTCATGGAAAGAATTTTAATGTAACGTTTCTCAATATTGTAATAAATAATATTATATTATAATTTTGGTAAGAGTGCCAAGATTTTATAACTTTTCTTACCTATATTATTAAACTAGACAAAAAATAATTCCCGACCTAATATATCCTTTGTATAACGAAAAAAATTTTTTGTGATGTATTTGTAAATTATGACATAAAAGGATAATCATAAATGATGAAATTATTTGTCATAATAATATAAAAATATGATAAATTTTTTTGAAAAAAGATCGTATATATAAATAAAGTAAATCTTTTTTTTTTTAAAAAACAAACAATCGAAATTTTTTTTTTCCACCCTTTTCACAATAGAAAAAAAAACGAAATGGTAAATTGTTTTAAAAAAATCTGAATAATTAAATCAACAATTGTAATTTGTATATTAATATTATGATGTTACTTTATTTCTAATTATTATTTAGGATGATGATAATGATTCTATTGAAGTTCCAAATTGTGTTGGAAGATTCCATAATAAAAAAGAAAAGATTTCAAAACAAATGCGATCACAACATCGTCAATTTTTAGAAAAAGTTCGTGTTATTCCATATCAAAAAATTGTTCGAAAAAATATTTATGATATAATTGAAGATTTAAATAATTCAACAAATCCCTTAAGTTTAAAAATTCTCAAATGTATGATTGAAGATCCAAGTATTCGACTTTCTGAAAATGAAATTTATGATTTATTGGAAGAATTGACATATATTCAAGAACCTTATGAACATGATAATTTAGTAGGATTTGAGTCACGTATAATAGCTATATCAACCGTTCTTGAATACGTAATTTTTAATATTGAATTGTTCCATTTAGGAGCTGGATTCTATGAAGTAATTTCAAATCAATTGGAAGATTCTTTATTATCTTATAAAAATTATTCATCTAACGTTTCTTGGGCAACTTCTCTTGGTCATTACATTCCAAAGGAGGAAACCATTCACAAATATAATTTAGAATTTTTATTAGAATATATATTTAATATTTTAAAAATCTTGCGTGATAATGAATTACAATTTCGAAAAGTTAACCTTCATGTAGACCATTTTTTAAAAGTCTTGGTGAAATCATTCGAATATTCTGGAAAGAAAGGTCCTTCATCTTTTCCATCTTTAAAACAATCTTGGGAAACTTTACGTAATACTTGTGATTTTGGAGATCTAGTTTCACCCTTCTTTACAGATTATTATCTTTTAAAGAAAATTAAATCGATCATTCAAAATTGGTCTTATGAAGGTGACAAAAAAATGATATCAAAATATGGGAAATGGTTATTAATGGAATTTATGTGGATGCATGCTGATAATATTTGGATTGAAGAAATGAAATATGATCGTAAGAAATCTTGTAATGATGAAATACTTACTCAATATCAATTAAAGAGTATCATATTCTTATTTGGAATTTTGAATATGATTGAAAATTATATTATCAAAAGCGATCATTTGCCAACTTTAGTACTTTCTTATTATTTTGCTAAAGAATTCTTACAAAGAACTAAGAGTGCTCCAATACAAATTAAATGCACAGTAATTTTACTTAAATTATATTTAAAAAATGGGAATACTTTTAAAATTATCGATCAAGATTTTGAACTTTACTTTCAAGATTTAAATAAAGATGATATAGAAGCTGTGTCACATTTCAAATCATTTTTATCAGATATCAAACCAAAGTTATATCAAGAATCTCTATCAAATTATGATAATACTATATTCAATGATTTTCGAGGTACAATCTTATTACCACAAACTCAATTACATATGTCAAAAATCAATAGACATGATGAATTGTTACATAAAAATTTAATTGAAATGATAGCTGATGAAATGACTTGTTCAGTTACACTGGAACCCTCAGAAAGTCTTTGTATTCTTGGATGTGAACATATAATTAGTTATGAAACATTTCTTAATTTATCAGTAATGTCAAAATATCGTTGTCCTCAATGTAGACAGAATATTAAAGATAATGAATGTATTTTTTTACCACAACATAATATATTCTCTTATTTTTATATTCATTTTGTCTCATCTGAACTGGTTGGTACTCCTCCAATACTTGCAATAAAATCAACTAGATCAAATTATTTTTCTCCTTTACTTAGCTTTGGATCTTTAACTTGTTTAGATCCTTATAATATCCGATCAGAACCTTTACCACATCAAAGATTAAATATTCATAATGATTTATCCAAAATTCGTTGGCCTTTGAAAGTATCAAAAAAATTGCATCCTGCTCATAATGAGGCAATAAAAGCTCTAAATAATAAGAAATATGAGGAAACAGTTTTATGGCTCACCTGTCTATTACAACAATATCCAAATAGTTTTTCTACACGATGTGATCGTGCATTTATCAATTCTTTCTTATTACACAAACCTTATTTAGCACTTGAAGATTTAAATATCGCTTTAGGGTTAAAGACAAAAAGTCCACACGCTTGGAATTTACGTGCTGAAACCTTTCGAAGAATTGGTTATTATGATGATGCACTTTTGGATTTAAATAAAGCATTACAATTAGCACCAAATAATGCTATATCATATGGAATTCGTGGTGCTTTATTTTATAAGATGAAAAAATTTAATGAATCACTTGAAGATTTAAATTATTCTTTACAACAATTACCAAACAATGGATTTTGTCTTGGCTTTCTAGGAGCGACATTAGTAAAATTGGGATTTAATGATGATGCACTTTCTAAGTTCAACAAAGCTTTAGAGATTAATCCTGAGGATATCTTTATACTTAATAAACGGGCAAAACTTTATCACGCACTTTGTTTAGATAATTCAGGGCTTATTGATATTAATAAAGCTCTAAGCATCAATCCACTTAATCACAAAGCACTTTTAATTCGTGGTAAAATACAAGCTGCACTTCTTGATAGTGATTCTGAATCATTATCAGATATCAACAAATCTTTAGAAATGGTACCAAACAATGTTAATGCATTAAAAATTCGGGCTAGATTTTATCATGAAATGAATCGTAACGAAGAAGCTCTTAATGATCTAGATAAAGCATTAAATTTGGCACCCAATGATATTTCTATATTTGAATTAAGAGGTGAAATATATCGATCTATGTGTTGTTTTGAAGAAGCAATTGATGATTTTAATCAAATGTTACAACGTGATCCATGTAACATTTTTGCTTTATCTTATCGTGGTGCTACTAAATATGATCAGGTATATATAATATTTACTGACTTGTTTAGATAATGAAGCAATTTATTAATAATTTTTTTTTTTTTAATTAATACTTTTAGGAATTATATGAAGAAGCATTAATTGATTTGAATAAAGCTTTGGAATTACGACAAGAAAATAATTTATTCTTATTAAAGATAAGAGCAAAGATATGTATTGCATTGAAACGATATCATGAAGCATTAATGGATCAGAACAAAATATTAGATAATGAACCTAATAATAATACCGTTCTTTTAGAAAGAAGAGGGGTATATCAAAAATTAGGTCTTTATGATAAATCACATTCAAATTCAATACATCGAAATAGGATAACATTAAAACCTACTTATTCGTATTAGTAAGTTATTGTATTTAAATAATATATAATATATATAATACACGTTGATATTTAGATTTTATTTAATGTATGATAAATATATTTTATTTATATATGTATAAAAATAATATTATGAAAAAAGGAAATATTAAATAACGAAAAAATAAAGAATATGTAATAATAAATCTTTTCTTTATCAATACATAATAAAGGTTTTGGGTTTATTGTATTTTTTTTTTAAAACTCCGGTAAAAGCTAAAAATAGGTAAATAAAAATCGGATTTATAGCCGAGCAATACATAAAAATGTAACAAGTAATTGTGTAGATCTCACTAATTGAAGTAGTATTGAAAGTATGCCGATTTGTTTTTTTCATTGAAAAATGAGATTTATTTGGTGTGATTAATTTCAATAAAGACCAATGAAAGAAAATAATTTCAATGAAAGATCAACGAAAGAAAAAAATTACATAAAGAAATATACATATATACAAATATATCTTTTTTTTTCCTACAAAGAATCTTAGAATCTTAGCTAAAGAAACGTACATATATAAATATATTTTTTTTTCCTTCGCCTTTTTTCATTAATTTACAATCAATCAAGTTATAACAATGTCAAATATTAACGAATTCTTAAACGAAACCATTGAAATTGGACAAAGATTAACTAATGTTAAATCGAATATTACAAAAATTCAAGAACTTCAAGCACAATTATTAGAAAATTATATATCAACAATAAAAAAAGATTTGTTGAATAAAGAAAGAGAAAATTTCGTATCTAATACAAAAAATTTACTTGTAGAATGTAAAGATCATATTAAAAGAATTCAATATGAAAATTCTCGTGTTCCTTCATCGGATCCTAATTTTGGTCCAAGAAAACAAAGATATGAATATTTAAGAACAAAATTATCTAATGTATTAGAAGAATATCGCCAAGTTGAAAGTGATTTTATGAAAAAAACCAAAGATCGTATGACAAGACAATATAAAGTTGCGAATCCAAATGCAACTCAACAAGAAATTGATGATTATGTATCAAATTCATCAAATTCCGATTCTCAATCTATATCTCAACAAGGTTCATTAAATATAAATGAAATAAGTGAAGCCAAAAAAGTCCTAGCAGAGGTACAAAAACGTCATGAATATATTAAAAATATTGAAAATACCGTCGCTGAACTTACTGCTTTATCTCGAGATTTACATCTTCACGAATTTCATGACCAAACTATTATCAATAATGAACAAAATGTACAAGATGCAGAAAATAATTTAGCTTGTGTTTTATTATAATGCCTATGATGACGTAGTACTAGACGTGATCTTATTGAATTTAATATATATTTAAAGTAATTTATACTATTTGTATAGTTTTATCAATAAATTTAATATTAAAATTTTTTATTAATTTAATCTTTTAATAGGAGTTACTTCCTGATGGTTGGTTTGATGCTTTAATTATTACCCGAAGAGTACTCGAAGCCAATAATTCAAGAAACATATACATAAAAACGATTTACCTTCATCTCGTTCTAACAAGATAATATTATTTTTGTGAACCAACTAAAAAATCTAAAAGATACGCGTGCTTTCAAAAGGAATTACTGTTTTGTAATTGTTTCGTAAGATTGATATTTTAAGTTATTAACTTTACATCACCTGAAGAATCCAGGGACATTTCGACCAGCTTGCCAGTTAAAGTAATCAATTGTCGGTTAAAGGTTAAAGTAACCAATTGCCGCTTATTTATTGGCAATCGAGGGGCGAAACGCCGTTTGTCCCGAATTTTATATGGGAGTGCCGATCTTTAGTTGAACCGGCAATTATTTACATCATCCAATGCTGATTTACCCCTGGTATTTCACTGATTCTTATGCGAATCACGAACAAAAAAATTCCTAGAAATCTTTTTCAACTAATTTTTTCTATTTTCCTTTTTTTACTTCTTTTTTGGGGGTTTAACGTCCGGAATTTAATTAATAATTCATGTAAAATCTTACTAATAGAAAATGGAATAAGGGGTGACAATTTTAGAATCCAACATTACATCATTTATAACGTATTAAAATCAGCGTTACCTTTTTTAATATAATCATTCTTTAATAAAATAGATAAAAATTTTCATTGTGAATTTACTTTGCACTTTAAATTTCATTTACTAACAAAAAATTTCACTATTAATGAAAAAAAAATTCCTAAAAAATCCTTTTCAGCCAATTCTTTTTCTATTTTCCTTTTTTATTTTTTTATTATTTTTTATTATTTAATAAAAAAAAAAATTTCCTAGAAAACAAAAAATAATTTAATTAAAAAAAAAAAATAATAGTATGCGTCTTTTAAAAAAAACAAAAAAAACACAAAAAGAAGATGAAGATGATATAGGTGTTGACAATGAAATTAATAAATTCTTAACTGAAACCATTGAAATTGGACAAAAATTAGCTAATGTTAAAATGAATATTAGAAAAATTCAAGAACTTCAAAGACAAATATTATATAATGAATCAACATCATCAACTAGTAGAGAACGAAAAAATTTCGTATCTAATACAAGAAATTTAATTGTAGAATGTAGAGATCAAATTAAAAGAATTCAATATGAAAATGCTCATGTTCCTTCATCGGATCCTAATTTTGGTCCAAGACAACAAAAATATGAATATTTAAGAACAAAATTGTGTAATGTATTAGAAGATTATCGTCAAGTTGAAAGTGATTTTATAAAACGAACCAAAGATCGCATGACAAGACAATATAAAACTTGGAACCCAAAGGCTACTCAACAAGAAATTGATTATTATGTATCAAATTCTGATTCTCAACTTTTATCTCTGCTCGCTTTATTAAAAATGAATGAAATAAAAGGAGCTAAACAAGTCTTAGCAGAGTTACAAAAACGTAATGAATATATTAAAAATATCGATTATACCGTCGCTGAACTTGCTGATTTATCACGAGATTTTCACGAATTTCATGAACAAAATGTACAAGATGATAATTTGGCATGTGTATTATTATAGTATCTGATGACGCTGATGACGTATTCTATTGATGATAACGTGAATTAAGTGCTGATCCGCGAGAAATCGGCACAATCACATACAGTAGATAAGTTAACAAATATTAAAATATATTATAAAATAAATCCATAATATATCAATTAGGTATCTTTTGGCAAAGTTTTAAGAACTTTTTTGAAATAAAAGACACTTTTTTATAAGCTCAAAAGAATCCCGATTTTTTATAATATTTTTGTCCTCAGCAGATTTGAGCCACTTAAAAATATTACGAAATTTCTCACTATGAGATGAAATTAATACCATTAAATTCGTCGAATCCAATGAGCTATACTTCATACTTCTACAACCATTAGATGCTGAGCTGTAAAAGTGTATCTCCCCCAAAATTTATTATTAAAATAATGTCGATTTCTCACTCTTAATATATTTAATATTTAAGTAAATTATATTATTTACATACTAATATTAATCTGTAATCTTCTTAAGGTGTGATAAAGTTTATACTATTAGTTATCAATAAATTTAATATTAAATTTTTTATTAATATAATCTTTTAAAAGGAATTACCCTTCTGGACTTCCTGGTGTTTGCTTCCGAGTCTTCCTTTATTCGATAATTATACCCGAAGCCAATAATTCAAGAAACATATATATAAAAATGCTTTATCTTCATGAGATTAATAAATTGTTTTTGTGAAGCAATTAAAATAAGTGTAGAAGATATGCGTGCGTCCCAAATGGAAATACAATTTTGTATTGTTTCGTATGGCTCTTGAATTGTTTAGAATTGGTGTTTAGAGTGAATGTGTAGTAAGTTTTTAACTTTACATCACCCGAAGAATTCGACCAATTGCCGGTTAAAGTAACAAATAGCCAGTTAATGTAAACCACAAAGATTTGAGATTTTAACACAATTTTGATAATCCTGATGTTTGGAAATTAAATATCTTTTGATTTTCATCAAATAAATCAAACGATGAGTAGGCATTGATGTAAGTATGTAACATTGTTCAGAATTCCTTTTTTGTATCTGTCAACATTTTTATATAGAAATGTTTAAATCTGACGTTAGTCATGGTACCTGTGTGACGGTTAACTATCACGTATCACGTGATGGAAATTATGTATGGTGGCGACTTTTTTAAGTTCGTGAAACAATATTTGTCACCAATTATTCGTCACAGATCGGCGCTTAGCCTATGCAATAATAACATTTTTTTTTACTCGGAAATTATGCATCTGTATTATGCCAAGGTGCCTAGATAATGCCTAGATCCTTTGGGAAGTTTCCGAAATTAACCCTACGCTAACTGCCAAGTACGCCAAGTAATATAAACGATTTCTAAGATGGTTTAGTTTTAAATTTTATAAAAATAAGTTCGTTGTTTTATTCATGAAACTAAAGTTTCAAAATTTGTACAATATCATGTTATGAAACATTGCACGGAAATAGAATGTTCTATAACTAAAAAAAGTCTAAAGTGAAATGCGTATATATCATTGTTATTCGGAAGTTGTCCCATCTTTTAAAGTTACACATGTTAATTGATTCAATGAATAAACGATATCTCTAAAAAAAATAGGAATTTTCGATAATCTTTTCCATTATTAGAAGAAAAAAGGTTATTTTTGGAAAATATCAAGGGAGTTTTTTTTTATGATCGTCCCATGCCGATTTTAGTCGTCATATTTCCTTATATTAATAATTATTGTGACTATTATATATAGGAATGTTTTATCCTTTTCAGCCAATTCTTTTCTAATTTCCTTTTTTTTTCTTTTTTTTTAAAAAACTTTCGGAATTGAATGAATTTAATTTTATTATTTAACAAAAAAAAATTCTCCCAAGAAAACAAAAAATTTAGTTAAATAAATTTAAATCAATAAAAAAAATAATCTATATATATTATAGTATATATATTTTTTTCTTTTTTTTTCATTAAAAAAAAACCCTAAAACATAACACGAAAAGAAAATAATAAAGCAATAATGTCAGGTGTTGACAATAACATTAGTGGATTCTTAAATGAAACCACAGAAATTGAACAAAGAATAACCGATGCTAAATCGAATATTACAAGAATTCAAGAATTTCAAGGACAAATATTAAATAGTACTTCAACATCAGCGTCAAACTCTGCAGCCAGAGAACGAGAAAACTTTATAGCTAATACAAGAAATTTACTTATAGAATGTAAAGATCGTGTTAAAAAAATTCAATATGAAAATGCTCGTGTTCCTTCATCGGACCCAAATTTTGGTATAAGACAGCAAAGATATGAATATTTAAGGACAAAATTGACTAATGTATTAGAAGAATATCGTCAAGTTGAAAGTGATTTTATGAAACAAACCAAAGATCGTATGGGAAGACAATATAAAGTTGTGAATCCAAATGCAACTCAACAAGATATTGATGATTATTTATCAAATTCCGATTCTGAACCAATATTTCAAAATGCTATATTAAAAACAAATGAAGCTAAAAATGCCTTAGCGGAGGTACAAAAACGTCATGAAGATATTAAAAATATTGAAAATACAATTGCCGAACTTGCTGCTTTATTTCAAGAATTACACCTTCAAGTTGAAGCTCAAGATCAAACTATTGTCAATATTGAACAGAATGTGGAAACAGTTGCTGAAAAAACTGAACAAACAACTCAAGAATTGGGAAAAGCGACTCTTCTTGCAAAAGCTGCAAGGAAGAAGAAATGGATTTGTTTAGGAATTTTTATATTAATCGTTATCATCATCGTAATTGTTATAATAACTCAATTACCTCAAATACGTGGTGATAATTCTCAAACTAACAATACTAATAAAACCGTTACTCCCGCTCTTATCAATAGTCCTTCAAATCCTTCACTTACCCCTTCAAATCCTTCACTTTCCTAAATTAATTGTTGATTAATTCTTTCAACTTGTGATCAGTGTGTATAGTATATAGGGTTGCTGTTAATCGGCAAAATCAAAATCTTTCTTTGATTTTAAAATTTATTTTTTTTTTTATATATATATATTTAGAATTCAAGTTAATAAAGAATTTATGAATGAAATTTTAAAAATTATCATGATGATAAGTAATCATTATTTTGAATTTTTAATTATTTACTTAATAATTTTTATTTGGAATTTGGAATGTGTTTTGATTAATTAATGTACGAACAATACTTAGGCTTCCTAGCGCCCTACTTTTTTTTTTATTAGTTTTTTTGAATAATGTAATTTATTTTTAATATATACTACAATGTACTGTGTATATATATTATATATGTATAATTAAAATTTAAATTACTTAAATTACCGATATTCGATACAGATTCAGATTGATTTTTAATCGAATATTTGTACTGCAGTAAAAAAACGTATTTATTAATGAATTAATTTCGTGATTTGACGTCAAAACCAGTTACGTAATTTGCCTATATATACAAATATACTATGTGACAGATAATTGTAAGTCATCACACAAAAAGCATAGCCAAAATCGTCAACATTATGAATGATAGAAAGCCCAATGAACGGCAAATGCCTAAAATTAATAAATAATTTATTTTTATAAAACCCTCAGCCAAGAATGAAACAAAAAGCTTAGTGCATAATTAACGTTTCAATCTATCTAAATGCATGTAATAAAATTTGATGTGAGTCATTTGAATCATTTGTATAATCAATCATGATCATCTGATAATTGTAAACATAACACGACAGAATCGCTTTGACACATTATTACACATTATTACACATTATTACACATAATTACATCTAAAAAAATTTTTTTTTAAAAGTATTTTATTATCTTGCATATAAAAAATCTTAATACAATTTCATATTACAACCAAGTTCAACAATAATTTAATAAATTAATTTAGTTAATTTAAGCTTACTTTTATATCTTTTAGAATTTGTACAGTGGGATGTTATTAAGAATTTTGCATAAATTATTAGTAATTAAATTAAATGATATAAATTTTCTAAGAAAAAAAGTTTTTCGATTCATCCTTTTTTTTCATGAATAATGAGGTTGTTGGAGTTTACGTTGATATTCTTCTAGCTTAATTTGTTTTACGCCTCTCTTCAATTGTTCTAAGAATACAAATGTCAAACAGAAATGAGGTCCAATTCTCATAAAATGTGTGCCAAAACCTTTGTAGAGAGATTTCAATCCTTCGTTCTCTACGATTGTCTTAATTGTGCGAAAGATCGACTGACTATTATTTGATGAGGTATTATATAAACGCGTCCTCCTGTTACAGAATAGAGCAATAATTGTTACAATTTGAAAAAAAAAACTTCAATATATATATTTTATATACGTTCAAATACTTACACTACATCCAAAGGATTCATAAAAACGACACTAACAAACGCACTTATCAAACTACATCCCATATCAAGCGGAACACCTTCTGGATAACCTTCCCGTAGGGCATAATCTCTCAACATTGTATAGGATGATAAGTTTGCCGCACTACCCAAGATGCCACGATATACAGATATCATAGATCCACGATAAAGACCAATTACACCGCCTTCTTTTGTCATAATTTGACGTAACGCTGAGGACACCGAAACATATCCATACTGATTTCCTACCGCTATAGCGCCAGCAGCTGTGCTTTGCAAACGTGTTTTCACGAGCTCGAAGGGGTTTGCAGATACAGCTCCTAAAGCACCACAGATACCACCGGCAAGCATCCGCTTCCAAGCAGGAGCAGATGATGATGAAGTAGAATCGTTTTTAGGATGAAGGACCGAAAGTACTGGATCATAAAGTCCCTAAAAATAATATTTATATTGTTTTTAAATTATACACAATCGAAAATAAAGTGTATTTCTTTTATTTCAAAAAGTTCAACTCACCAAGCGAAATACGTTTTTTGAACTTTCTTTTAAAATCGAAGGAACTAAACCTTTTTCAAGTCCACGAATTCCTTCATATTTGAAAGTTTTCCACAAACAATCGAAACTACTTTTATAGACCTGTATAATTTAATAGATCATTAATGTAAGTACCATAATTGCAGGTCACGTGACTTTAAGATCGAATGATATTTACCTTTTCAGCAGCAACACGAACTGTTTTTCCAGTAGCATCTTTCATGATTCTGACTTCCCCTTGAAGTTGCATCCTAACTTTTACCGTATCAAAAGGTAAAGTAAAAACAACAGCCATACTAGGAGCCAAAGCACTTAAAGCAAAATTTTCAAGCTGAGATATGTTTGGCTGTGGGGGAAGAGTTTTCAATGGTGGAGCTGATGAAAGTGAATTGGTCTTGTTTTGTGAAGGTTGAGAAGAGCGATAATTATTTTTCGAAGGTGGCATCTCGGGTAATTTGTTTGCTATCGAGGTTTTTTGAATGATAGAATTAGATATGAGTTATTCCTTCCGAGGGTAAGCTTTTTTTCTCGACTATACATATAATTGAGAAATAAAATGTGAAGAAAAAAAAAATGTGAGGAATAATAAATAGACCTTGAAAAGAAGATTTCTCATTCTTAAATAAAAAATTTATGACTTAAATAATTGTAACTTATTTTGTGATCATAAATTGCGCTTCCGCATACCTCCGAAGTTGATTGCATAATATTACATATGTGTGGAACATGATTTATTGGGAACCAATATACTCGACAAATAAAAAAAAAATCGAAAATGTTTTAACTAAAAAAAGAAATATCACGCGGGACGTGATATATCTCGAATGTTTATTTTTAAAAACAAGAATATGATCTGATGACGCCTCTTTACTTTCTTTTTGAAAATAAAACTTTTTTTTTTTTTCTAAAAAATGTTACATACAGTCTATGGTTCTTTTTTAATAAAATTTTTAGCATTCTCTTCAATTACATGATGTTCGTTCCTTTTTAATTTACTTAATTTACCAAATATACATGAATAAATGATATCATACATTAATACTTCCCGATAGTTTAAATAATTTTTTCCGAAAAGTTCCGGTCACTCTTATTTTTTTTTGCCATTTGTTAATTTTTTTTTTTTTTCTGCATTTGCGTTTCATAAAGCTTCTTTCAAAATTTTCGGAATAAATCGGAGAACCATTAATTATTGTTACTAATTATTTCTTTGGTTGATATATATAAATTTAAATAATTTGTTCATCTTTGTTCGTCAAAAAAAAAAAAAAAACCTTTTTAAATTTGTAAATCCGGTAAACATTACATAATCAATGCGTCATGTGACATTCAAGCCACTTCAAAGATTGTAAATCACTTTAACTATGTCATATTCAGGTGATTCTGTTTAATATGTTTAGTGTTTTACAAGTGGCTATGAAATTGTCAAATATTGAGGAAAAAGTATAAAGCCGACTTATGTAATACATAGGAAATGTCAATTAAAAATGTCTATAGTGTGTCATTTTAATTGACACAAGTTTGAATATACAATGTAAATATAACTAAAAAAAACGAGAAGATATCGCTAAAAACTATGTTGATAATGCTAAACAAATCAGAAATAATCCACATAGATAATTTAATTAATTCTCTTCCCAATTCCTATCCAAGATAACTTTGTTATATTGACTATTTAATCTCGATTTAAATCATTTAAAATCCTGAGGATAGCAATGAACAAATTGATAAAATCAAGATAAAGATCAACTGATGCCGTAATATATTCTTCTGGACTCAATCTGTTCATTATGTTGTAAGTGTCATAAATAATAAATCCACAGAATAAAATGGCGGTTCCAATAGCTATAATTAAGTCCACCGTTTTACCAAATGGGAAAAAGATTCCAACAAATCCAATAATAATCACGACCCAAAGAAATCCGAATAAACTAAAGGTTAAGATAAACCGAATATTAACATATAAATAATAAATAATAAAATCTAATTTCATGATTTTTTTTCATTATTTTAAAGAAAAAAAGAAACTTACTAAGGAGCCATTCCGCTAAAATCATATTTTGATTGGAAAGTAAACAAGGTAAGTCCAATAAATATTCCAGTTGTTAAAATAAAAGCTTGTAAAACAAGCGGTGTTTTAAATAATGACACTAAATAATTTTAAGTTATGATGTTAGATCATATAATGTAATGTTTTGAATAAAAGTGATAAAGTGACTACAAACCAGTTACTCCAACCGTGTAACTTTCTGCAAGTGTGAATCCAGTCAAAAAAACATAATTAAGTGGATAAGATCGACGTTTCCACACAAGTAAAAGCAAAAATACGATTGAAGCAATAATTGAAACATAGAAAGTCCAATCACTTTCAAATATAATACATTTTAGTAGATGATCTATAAAAATTCATAATCATTAAAAACTAAACAAATGAACATACTGATGGGAGAACCAATCTTTAAAATTAGCATTATACATCAAAACTCCTGCGATTAAAGTGGAAAGCGACAGTTGTGCAAATAATATTGAGTAAACTTTGCGCATAAAGGCTAAATAATTTAAATATTAAAAATTTAGTATCAGTGAAAATAATTTATTTATATATATAAAAGCATATATCATGTATAAAACTTACCCAGACGAACGTCGACATCATATTCGATAACGGGAACGTAAACTTTATGCGTGAAATCGTCAGGTATTTGATCAAAATCTCGTGGTTCGTTATGAGTTGAAGGCCCAGCTGTAGAAACGGGAGAATAGGCAGGCGGTGGCCCGGAAAAACCAGGTGTACCGTAAGACATTGTGTACCTTTATATATTTTACTGATTAGGATGTGTAAATTACAGAAATTACAGAGTCAACAAGAGTTGAAATGAAAGCTTGAGAAGTTTATTTTTTTTATATTAGGATTTCCATAATTGGGCATAAATGATGACGAATGATTTGCATAAAATAACGCCAATCTTAATATCATGTGCGGATAGACAATTTTATATAGTAGAGTAAAGAGAACGGGGTAAATAAGCATCTTCAAAAATTAAAAATAATCAATTCTGATTAATAAATTTTTATGTATTGCTAATGCTTGATATAAAGTGTACTCTGACTTATTTACCAAAGTTCATGAAATCACGTGAATATCCAAATTCCACAGTAAAAAAATTATTCGAAATTTCCCGATTATACTGTACATATATTAATAATCCTTGTATTTGGTCACCTGATTTTTGTAAAGGCGAAACCATTGCTGTAATAATATATCGAGGGTTCCTTTGCAAAGAACCAATTTTTTCAGATATTCGAGTGTAAAAACGTAATCTCTGGAATTTATGCTATAGATTCAAACTTTATCTAGGGAAAGTTCATCTGCAGAACTCAAGTATTATGCTAACTTTATATTTCATGTAGTTCAAAAATGCAGTTCTCAAAATAAAAGCCCACAGCATTTTAAAATTTCGAAGGCCCGATGTGGGCGAATTTTATTAAATTTTCAGATACATGAAACAAATATAGAAATAAAAAGTAATAGAGAAGCAAGCGAATACTGTATATGGCATTCTTTCAAAGGAAGAAGTACACGGATCCAAGTTAACTATTTTATATAACTTTTGATAATTAAAAGTACTTCAATAGCTTAAGAACAAGTGATTGAGACCATTAATTCAACAATTTAGATGCCACTGACCTGTGATTGTAAAGCCCGTTGAGCCAAAGAGACAATTGGGTACTCATTCGTACACTTTTGAACTCATCATCATGCAAGAAGTGTACAATATTAAGCTTGTCCAATTTTTTATTAGATGGATATGGAGATTTGGGTTGCATTGTCCCATGTACTATCCAAATTTTGTTCGCAGAGATTTTTTTCAGCACACCCTTTAGTATTCGTCGAGTTGTTTTTTCGTTGTCACGCCACTGTCCTGTGATCTCGTAGGAATGAAACCTAATTGGCGATGGCAGCAACAGTAACAGAAGAATAATCAACATTTTGCACAAGCAGCTCAAGTTCAGAGGCAGTCAAAATATCCTTCATTAAGAGCCAAGAAGTACTTGCAAATCACTTCTTTCGCTTCCCGCCTTCCTCTGATGTGTCTATATCTAGCTCAGCTGCATCTGCGATGCATCAGTCATCCTTCAGCATATGCTTTAGATGCAGAGATATAGGAAACATATGATTTACCCATTCCCAGATCCAGTTAACCAAAATCCTGTTATATTCACCGACGTACACGCTTTCTCTAGGAATACGTATATTTCTTTGACCATTCACATATACATCACGTGCAGTTTTAAACAACTATTCGTATGTTCTAGTAATAATGTCTTTTGTCAAAGGACTGGATGACTGTCTTCAATATAAGGACTACACATGTTTGTCTCCTCGTCGAATCAGAACATATTTTAAATTTTTCTCATCAACGTTAGTACTTCCTCAGCTGTCAAGAATTCTACTAGTCTTCTTTCTCCGGAATCAATCTTCGACAAAAAAACCGAAAATCCTATGAATGTAGATCTATGGTAGATTTGGCATCAACATCATCCATAGTAAGCATCTCATATTTCTAATCGATCATAACAAGATACAGTATAAAGTATATTATTAATATGGTAGTTTAACGAATATTCTTCTTTGCCAAGTTTATTAATAATACTATACTCGGTTTTTCACAAAGGCAGGCAAAAGCCGCATGACTGTTAAATAACAGAATCGAGGTTAGATTTTTTAATTTCGTATGTGTGCACACACGTGACAGGATGAGAATACGTATATTTCCAACTAGCTTCATACCCGTTTGTTCCATGCGCAAGATCAATAAATTTTTATACAAACTCTTCGCTTGCAATTCGGATTATGATACAGGTTCTTGACGTTAATGGATTTCAGACATAGAATGCTAAGGGGCCGATCGCGACTGCAGACCAGATAGCAAACATTCCTCTCGTTTTTAATGCCACGAAGAGTTTTCAAGAACGAGGTCCTAACATCATCACTCGCTCTATATAATTTACCATACTCATCAATGAATAAAACAACATGTTTTCTCCACCTTTTTTCATTTTTCTTAAATGCTAGAAAGAAGTCACTAGCAGATCTGGAATAATCAGCTTCGAAATATTGGCGAGCATTGAAGTGATTGAACGCAAATTCCTGTTAACGTGCTCAAGAGTTTACTGTTCCGTAGAAGAAAAAAAGAGAAGAAACAATTAGATAGTAACCAGTTGATTTAAACCAAGAATCGGAACCTACCGAATGCAAATATATTCATCTTCCAATCCATAACACTTATCACCCTTGTAGACTCTTGCACCATAAAACGCCACAAATTCACCCTTTCTAATCTTTTACACAAGTTAGTGACTTCTGCTCTGTCCGATCAACAAAGTAAAACCGTATCACGCTCTCTTCTCTTATGGTACCACTAGTCTTCCATTTTCTTCTCTTTCCTTCTGCGACTATAGAGAAATTTCGTAAGAAGAATGTATAGTTAAGTATGAAACAAAGTCCTATATCACATTTCTTACTTTCTTCCGTGGCCTTTCCTTTTCTATTGAGATCTGATGGTTGTAATGACAGAAGCATAATTAACAAATGTGACATCAGACGATATTTTGTTACTGCATATTCTTGTTCGAAAAGTAAAAAATTGGAAGATACTTACCAGTAGTGATGACTATGATGATGATATAAACGTGATCATTAATTAGATTGAAAAATTCTAAAATTCTTGTCTTCTTGCATTAAGTTTATCCTCTGTCCTTTTCAGTAGAAGCACCTTTAAGCTATGCTTTAATCTTTGAGCTCAACCTTCCAAAGATTAATTAGTTCTGGAATTATTAAGTTCTTTTCCCTTATTCTGGATAAGCGATCTTTAGAACCGGGATGGTAAATTTGCTAATTACAATTTCAAACTTACTATAATCCTTGAATTTATCGCTTTGAAATATTGTCAAAAGTGTTGCTTAGAAAGTGAACAATTTACCGACATAATCATTCCATAGATATTTTGTAATTTAATTTATCAGTACGCAAAAAAATAACGCGGTTCTCCCAATTTTCAGATTCTCGCGCATTAATTTCGGTTGTACAATTTCCATATTTACTAATGTGGTACAGATTTAAAAAATAAAGCGTATCTGTATCATAGTTTCATAGTTTTGAAGTATTGACGAAAAATTGGGGGGACATTGAGGACATTATTCAATTAAGCTATGTATGTCGTTGAATGGAATATATTTTTTTCGGGTTTGATTGTGCATTTACGAGAAAACGCTTTCAGAACCTGCAAAACAATACCAATTTGTCGTTCAAAAGTCCCGAGAAATTTATTAGCAGCAGTTGAAAGGCAAAAGATAAAATTTTCTTCAGAAGGCTTTTACTAAGGTTAGTGTTGATTTATTTTCGATACTGCATATCTCATATTAATAGAAACGAGAGGTAGACAGGTGGTGGGCAAGAAAAATCAGATGTACCGTAAGACATTTTGTATCATATTAAAGTTTACGTTTATTGATTTGATTTTGTAATTACAGAGTCAACAAGAACAAGAATTGGAAATAGTTGGAAATGGAAAGTTTGAGAAATTTAATGAATTAGGATGGTGACGGATGATATGATAAATAGCGCTAATTGGCCACTTTGAGAAACTATCTCGAAAATATCTCAAAAATGTCATGTGCAGAAAGACAATCTTAGAGAATCAAGATTTATGTCAGTATCGCATAAAGAGATGAACGAGAAAGGGTCATAGAAGTTTAGAATAACAATAAAACACAAAAAGATTGGAGTAAATTGGCACCTTCGAATAATTAAAAAATAATATAATTCCTCAATTCTGATTAATTTTTATAGAATGGCTAACGCTTGAGACATACTCAGACTTTGGCTTCTTGGTACGATAAAATATGGGATAAAGTTTTTAAATTTATTGCCAGAGGATTATAATTAAACAAAATTCAAAATGTTTCTTAGAATGATATTATTATAATGCTTCCTACTAGAAGCACAGATTTTTGATATTAAATGTTATTACCAAGACGAAAGGCGAAGATCGTCAAGACGTAAGCCAAAGTTTGACAAGACGTAAGGCAAAGTTTGCCAAGGCGTAAGCCAAGACTCTAAATATATCTGAGATAAAAAATTGGTCGATTCATCTATGATTGTAAGGTAATCTATTGATTTTTTATGATTTTAAAGTTAAGAATTTTTTATTCAATATTCACTTTTTAAGTTACTATTCGTTAGATGGAACAGATTTTGCATATCTCAACAGATGTTTATGTTTTTAGTTAGATTATGAGAAAAATGAAAACTAAGGACGGAAAAAAGTTTCTTCCAGAATTAGAATATAATATTTCCGGTTATATCAAACATTATTCAATTGTTTTTATAAGAATTTTAGGCGTCTCTTCATCATATTTGGTCATGATTTTCGTAAATTTCTATAGTTGGTTATAAAATGAAGGGGATATGTATTGTGGATTTTGTGTAATAGCATGTTTATTATGTTTCTCTGAGAGCAATTTATTGATTCAATAATATTGAACATGATCTGATTGTCAAACATGTGTCAAACAAGATCAGATATGGCTTACCGCTTCGATCTATATGCAAGTTATAATATTGTTATCTATTACATTAATGGTTTTAATTCGTTGATTTACAAATTGTAAAGAGATCAAAAATTTTTATTCATATGATACAAAAAAGTTTTTTTTTTTTTAATTGAATAATAAATTAAATTAATAATTATGCTATATTATGAACAAATTGGAAAATAATCATATGATACAAAAATAAATTTTTTTATTGAACAATAAATTAAATGAATAATTATGCTATGTTATGATAGGGAGATAATTACCTGATTTCTCACATTATCATAAAAAAAAAGAATGAAATTTAAAAACTAATTTACATTTAGTAATATCGAAGATAAATTATTCGGGACCAGCAAGATTAAATAATGAAGAGACAACTGCAAAAAAGATTAACCCAGCGAATATGTAATAAGTTACATATTTGTCTTTAGGATCATAGTGATGTGCCATTGGCAACATACCATGTAAAATTGCATATAATAAACCGGCTGTAACTACTGAAAAAATAACACCTGATACAGCTTCATTCCATATTGTAACGAAAAGAATGTATCCAAAAATGGCGCCTAAAAATTGAGAGATGACTCCTACAGTTGCCGCAATTAAAAAAGCTTTCCAACGTGATCCGGTTGAATAAAGTATTGGTAGGGAAATGATAAGTCCTTCGGGAATTTTACTAGAAATTGGGAAAAATTATTTCATTAATATTTAAATAACATTAATAATAATTTTTTTTTTTTTTATTGAAAAGTATATATTTACTGTAAAGAAAGTGCGATCGCGAAAAGAATTCCGATACGTTCATTTCCAAGTGTAGTGGTGAATGACGCCAATCCCTCAGGAAAATTGCTAGATAATTGTTGTATTATAACAAAGAAATTATATTAAAAAAAAAAAATTTTTCTTTTCATCAAGTTCAAATATTTATCTTTGAACTTACTGAAGAGCTAGGGCAGCAGCAATTTGAATACCCAAAGATTTAAATCTTTTAGCTTGTGCCGCGTCTACAAGTCCCACGTCATCAGCTTTTGTTTCTGCTTCTGATAATGGTGAATCGCGACTTTCAGCATCAATATTATCAACCTTAACTTCTTTGATTTCAGAATCAAAGTTTACTTCACTCACATTTCGGTTTTTGTATTTTTTAACAAAATGTTTTACAGTCATAATTAGTAATGATGTAAATATGAAAATCGATGTAGCTACTAAGGCTGAGTATTTTTTATCAAAGAGCCGTGAAGCACTAAATGAAGAAGCGGCCTCGGGGAAAAGATCTCCCAATGTAAGTGATAATAAAATTCCGGAAGCAAATGCAAGTGATCCTGCAATAAAACCTTTGGATTCGGTGATTTTAACGTGAGCGAGAAATGGAATGTAGGGAAACAAGTAGTCGAGAAAAGGTGTAATGGACCCAAGAGCAGATGCAATAGCCGCCATTGCCGTTAGACCAAAAGCAAGACCTACATTTCCTTCGGCCAAAGTACTTTGTTTTTCATTTGCAAAAACGGATGGGGCTTTAGCAGGAGGGCCTTCGTCGTGTCCGTCATCCACACCGCCATGGGCATGAATAAGAGTTATTACAAAAAACGTCAAGATATAAAAAACTAAATTCAATTTTTTAATGAAAGACATTCTTAAATCTTAAATAAATAAAATTTAATAAAAATAAAAATTAAAAATAAAAAATAAAAAATAATTTAAAAAGTTTATCTTTTTATATCGTTGCAAAAAAAAAGGACAAAAAAAAAAGGACTTTTTTGGATAATTTTATATTGAATGCAGATGAAACTTAATATATGCAATTTATCAAAATTGTCAAGAATAGTAGTTTCAGTTTAGTTTTATTTTTTTTTTTTTTACATACCAAGGTTTTTTATTATCCCCAAAATCAGTAATTAAACTGACTAAAAAAAAATGAATTTTTTCAATCGCAAGAAAACTGAATATAGTGCCAGAAATCAAGATATGATTAAACTTTATCTTCTACCGATCGGGCACCTTTGGTTTAACAAAAGCCATATCTTATTTATGATAAGGTATTTATGGTTATATTTCATCAGGAGAACTAACTAAATTTGTGACGCAAAAAAAATGGTGAAGTTACGTTCATTTTGTTCATTTTGTGTATCACGTTAATTTTTTTCTCGTATTCTCTAATAAAAACAATAATATATATTACAGATTGTAAAACGAAAAATGCACGACATGAAACTAGACCCCCCCCCCTTGCCTATAAACATATATTTCAGTTGCCGAAGATTCTTCTATTGAGAAAATGAATCCATTTAAAGTAAATATGATGAACAAAATATTTATTAAATCAATAAATCAATGTACAAAATTGTCTCGAGCTGCATAAATCAAACCTTTTATGGCTATTGTACTCCGTTCATCTTTAGATAATCTGAACTTTATCTCAATAAAAAAGTCTTACGATGATTGGTACGCTATTAAAAATTCAAAAGAAAACACCCCAAAATTACATTATAAATGATCCCACATTTCAAACCTTCTCCAGAAGAATTCATCTATAAGAATTCATTTATTATAAGAATTTATCTAAAAATATGAATACTTCAAAAACTTTTTCCGTTTTCTTTATCCTTTTCTTCGTTTTAATTTCTTCCACATATGCTCATTTTGAATTTCAAAATCCTCCATCTAGAGGACATGCCGAGGGTACAATGTCACAATCTCCTTGTGGAGGTTTTAATGACGTAAAAGCTAATGCCATAACAAAATTTCCCGTTACAGGTGAGTGAGAACATTCTTAACAGAATGTTATTTCCCACAGCGTAAATAGAAGTCGTTGGTTTAGCTTAATGACTAAAAAAAGTCACCCCATTTCGATAATCTTGAACCTAATCATAAATTACCGTTATTTTTTTAATATCATATAGAGGGGCAAGTTACGACTGAATACGAAGATGGTAATGGTGTTATGGTTATCAACTACGCTCCTACTCTCAATGATACTTTCATGGCTGTTTCAGGTATGTCTAATATAAATACATAAAAATATTCAAGGAAATAAATACTTCAATTTCAAAATATTGAATCTAAGTTTACTTAAAAATTGAACAAATTATTATTATTTTTTTTTTCCACAGATAACGTCACAGTTAATGTTCCCGCCGGGCCAAAACAAATTGTTACACTAGTTGATCTTTCTAAAGCCGGTGCCAAATCTGGAGATCAAGGAATACTTCAAGCTATCTATACAGGAGCGAATACGGCTTGGTATCAATGTACTGATATTATGGTTGTAGATGCTAAAGAAACTAAGAAAACCAGTGGAGCTTCATTTATTGTTAGTACCTCTGTAACCGCTTTCTTCACGAATATTTTAGTCTCTTTTTTTATGATTATGTAATTATGACTTTAAATTAATGATTTTCGTGTAATCCTAATTTATCCATAAATAATGTAATATATATATATACATATATTTTTCGTAATCATTTAAATAAATAATATATATATATACTTTTATAAGTATTTAAAAAGAGTGAGATTATATTGTAAATATCGATTTTCGAAAATCGGATAGTACAATGCATATCAGATCAACTATGGAATCTGGCGATCAGAATCCCGCACAAACTAATTGACAATCCATATTGGTCAAAACTTATATTACATGGTAATCTAATTATCTAATGTACTGTATATTGGTCGTAACTCAAAAGATCAAATAGAATTGAAAAAAGCTTGAAAAAACTTTAGCGGTTTCGATAAAAATTAATAGTAAATGCACTTCAAATTCATCGTAAATTCATCTAACTTAATTATTAAATAAAAGTTAAACGTTCTTTGACAAAATATTTTATTTTACAGACAATTTTTCGTAATAGTAATATACGGTACTGTAGCTTTAGCATATAAGCATTAGATATTATGTGATAAATATGTTAAATCAGTGATATTTAATAAAACTCTTTAATATAAAGGCATATTAAGAATGTGTGAATTGATTTATGGCGTTTCGCAATACATCACAAAGGTCACAAAATTTGGGATAAAAGCCGATAAATACATTAACCACCACATAATTTGATCCTTTCCAAATAATTCCCAAAAATGTTCACCGGACGTCTATTTTTCATAATTTTTACGGATTTTTTAGGTTACGTTGGGATAATCATAAATCTGCAAGCTGCGGACAAATTTCACAAATTAGCACAAAAATTTACTTTATACCGTCGCGAAACGTTATGTCACGTGATTTTTATATCAGTTCTCCCTCTCTATAGTAAGTTGCTATAATGAAGAAAAGTTCAGGCACAGATTTTTATGTATAATAAAATGACTCTCAGTACGATATAATGAATTTCTCACTATAACATGAGATTCACTATAGTAAAGGGTGAACTGTATTGTGATTTGATGAAAACACTAATGTGATAAGATATTGTAAAAAACATATTTTATAGTAGAAACAAACTTTTTTTTAACTAGTATTAGCATTTTTTTTTTTTTTTAGAACGGTTTAAGCGTTATTAGGATGCTATGGAATATTGAGAATTTCGAGACACAAAAAGTGATTATTTATGTTTCTTGTTAGATTGGATCAAAATACCTACTGCTTAGAACTATCCTCCTATGATATCTCATGCGTTATCGACTTACATGGTGCTAAGATCCTTTGAAGAATTTATAAAGAGGCAGAAGTTACGTGGTTATTTCACAATGAATCAAAATTTTGGGATAAATACAAAATTTTACATTAATCACCACATAATTTCACCAAATTTGATCCCTTAGAGGAGTCAGTTTCGGAAGAGAAGCCCATACATTCCAGAGAATAAACCTGCGCTGAAAATAGACTCTGATCCTCATGCGGAAAGAAGGTACTCAGGCATATTGAGACTGGTGTGAACGACACTAATGGGATAATAAACCTTGGATCAAAAAGTCCCGAGAGGAACAATGAGCTATTCGACATTGCACATAATTATACACAATTTCCACATAATTTTCCACACAATCTGCGGGCTGCGGCATTTACTATTTAGTAACGGGAGAAATCATTCTGGTACAGTTTATAGTCTGTTCTAAGTTATCACATTATATCATAAAATTTATATGCCACAAAACCTCTCAAAATTTACAAAAAATAAGTTCACAACAAAACACTAAATTAACTTAAATTGCACACACAAAATTTACTTTATACCGCCACAAAAATCATGAATTGATCACGTGATTTTTGCTCTTCCTGAGGTTTGATTAATAACTGAGCACACTTGAAATGGGAATTTTCTTTTTATTATAGTTTATATTCGTTCTTATTAAAAGTATTCCTTAGAATGCTTTTTTTTTAAAAAAAAAAAATGTATATATATAATTATTATTAAAGCACATGTCTATCGCTCTATTATTAGTCATTATATTATCAGGAATTCTACTTCGACAAATTCCATCCATCTTCTTTTGAATTGAATAAAGGTCAGGTTAATACTAACCAATAGTAATTAACACCTTTTCGTCAACTTATATTCGTATCACGATTCGATGAAACGTCAACGATTATAAATTGCCGAAAATTTAAATCATGATTCATCTAGCAATGGTTAAGATCATATTTAAAATTAAAATAATTCACTTAATAGTTATACAAACAAAAGAGTTTGTAATTGTCTATTTTTATTATAATTTTTTTCTATATTATTTACAAGACAGATTAAATAAATTTTTTGGTTAAATTGATCATTGGTATTAAACATCGTTTTATATTAATCGTTAACTTTCTAAAGTAATAAATGTTTAATGAAATGTTTAGAAAATTTCAGAAATGGTTGGTTTGTTTAATATGTTTAAATAGAAAAGGAAGAAAAGTTGTGCTAGGCGCACTTTCGCGAGGGAAAATGGATAAATAATAAATAAAAAAGAATCACTTAAATTATAGCTATAATTAATGCTGGATCAATCTATCTTTTATTCTCTTTATAAAAACTTACTTTTAATTTTGAAATTCTAAAAGTAACTCAATTCCAATGATTTTATTTATATACATGTTATAAACTGAATGTCTTAAAAAATCTATGCTATTAACATGAATAATGCACTAATTATACCAATAATTAAACTCAAACCAATTCCTACAAAACCTCTATTAATTTGTCCGTTGGATCCTTCTTCTGTGAGTGATTCAACAGGCACACTAGTGACAACTTTTTGTACTACAACTGTTTTTGATGGAGGAACGTTAACTTCTACAACAGTAGCGACACCATTTATCGTTGTGGGCACCATTGTCTTATAGCCTGGTACTTCCGAAGTCGTAGAAACGAAAGTTGTGTAAGTACTGAATTTTTGGGCAGGACCATTCGTAGGCGGAGCATTGGTTGGTGGTGGAGATGCTTTTGGAAATGGTGTAATAGCAGGTTGACTAAAAAAAAAATAAAATAAAAATTATTAATTTATATTCTCTTGGTCTTCTTTCTCCGGTCCACAAAGGCCAGGCTTTTTAAAAGAAAATATAATTGAGCTTAAAACTTACGGAGTATCATCTTTAGGAGTTTTGGGATCTTTAGCTTTAGGAGTTTTAGGAGGATTAGGATTAGGAGAATTAGGTGAATTAGGAGTATCAGGAGTATCAGGAGTATTAGGAGTATTAGGAGTATCAGGAGGATTGGAAGTATTAGGAGTATTAGGAGGAATATTAGGAAAAAGGGTATCATTAGAAGGAGTTTTAGAAGGAGGAATGGGACTAGAAGGAGGAACGGCGCTAGGATCTTGAGTCTTACCATCAGGATTTGTACCAGGATTATTGGATTGAGGAGTTTTATCATTATTAGCTGGGGGAAAAGCTGGTTCTGGAGGAGGATTAGCTGGATTGGCTGGATTGGCTGGAGGAGGAACTACGGTTTTACCATCGTCTACAGGAGCCTTATTACCATCTTTAGGAATGTCTACAGGAGTTTTATTACCATCTTTAGGAATGTCTACAGGAGTTTTATTACCATCTTTAGGAACGTCTACGGGAGCTTTACCATCTTTAGGAATGGCTAAAGGAGCTTTGCCATCTTTAGGAACGACTACGGGAGTTTTACCATCGTTGTCTTTAGCAGGATTCTTGGCATCTCCTGGAATTTTGGGTTGATTTATTGGTAATTTAGTTTCATTATCATTATTTGATTTAGGTATAAGTGGGTCGGGAATTTCGGGGTTTTTTAATTTTGGGGTTTCAGGAGTTTTATTATCTTTTTCATCTTTTTCATTATTTTTATCAGGTGATTTTGTATTTTTAGGTGAGGTGGGGTTTTTTGAATCATCAGGGATTTTAGGGTTTTTAGGAACTTTTGTTTTACCTGGTTGTGGATCTTTAATTGGAATATTAGTTTCAGGAACTTTTCCATCTTTTGGAGCGTCCTTTGGAGCGTCCTCTGGAGCGTCCTTTGGAGCATCCTTTGGAGCATCCTTTGGGGCATCCTTTGGAGCATCCTTTGGAGCTTCTTTTGGTGCAACTTTTGGTGCAGCATTTTTAGCATCTTTTGGAGCATCATTTGGAGCATCTTTTGGAGCATCTTTTGGAGCATCTTTTGGTGCGTCTTTTGGTGCGTCTTTTGGTGCATCTTTTGGTGCATCTTGACGTTTATATAATGTAATCTTATTTTCACCAGTAGGAGATGCAAAACTTGAAGATATCACAAATATAACAATAAAAAGACTGAGTAAAATTAGGATGGTTTTCCGTGACATTTTATATCGAGCCATTTTTTTATTTTTATATATATGTATATATTTTTTTAAAGATGGTCCAAAAGATTTTATATATTATCTTTTTAAAAAAAAAGAAAGAAAAGAAAGGTCTTTTCCCCCAAGATTTGATTATTTGATATAACGAAAGGAATGTAAAGTATAAAAAAAGAATGTGAAAATGTAAAGAATATGAAGTTTTACGCCGCTAAAAAAAAGAGTGTTGATTGAATTCCTTTTTTTTGGAATTGTTCCAATATGTACCAGACGATAAAAAAAACAATTTTCAAAAAAAAAAAAAAATTCAATACTTCCTTCTCGAATATTTATAATTTTTTACCTACAGAAGAAACATAAGTGTAGTATGTATGTATATATATATATATTTAAATTTCGGGTATTTCAGTAATATAAAGTTGACAAATAGTCATAAATGGTAATTTAGTTGATGCATGTTTCTAAATCAAGAAAAAAGATAAAACTAAAAATATTCTATGTAAATTGGTAGAACAAAGAAAAGCGATCCATTTTAATGAGTACAGTAAGAAAATTTTATGAGTACAGTAAAGAAATTTTATGAGTACAAGTAAGAATTGATTCGTTTAAGTTTTTTTTTTATTTACTTTTTTTATTTATTTATTTTAAAGAAATTCTTTTCAGTATTTCAAAATGAGTGAACAATGAAAAGTGTAAATAAGTAAATAAATAATTTTAATAGTCCGAATGTATTATTTTTAAAAAATAATTTTATTCGTATCTTATTATTGTTTGTTTGAATATACAGTAAGTAGGAATAATTTTCATGATAATTTCATTTCCGGTCAAATTCCGACATTCTATTATTATTGGATATATATTTTTTAAAAATATAACCTTTTATGCATAATTGAAATGAAATGCATTTAATATCAAAAATATTGGTTTTTTAAATAATAATAATGTTTCAAATTTATTTGCTATGTTTCTAATTATCTGCCAAGTTATCCTGTGGCGTTCAATTCATCCAATTCATCCAATAATACAAGTTTTGGAATGAATCAATAGGTAATAATAGTACATAAATATTACACAATCATATATTGCACAATTATATACATTCATTAGAATGTACCAGTCGCAGTCGCAGATCCTCTATTACTCACATGATTCATCGTTACACATAAATATCAATTCTTTTACTTGTACTAAATTGGAAACATGAGAGAAAAGTAACATAAGTACATAAGTACATAAGTACATAACAAAGTAAAATATACAGTGAAATCATAATTATTATAATAAACCCTTTTAATATTCTTTTGCATAAAATACGTCGTCTTTCGTTCAAAAAGTAATTATCTGCAGGTGATGATTGTATCAGTTTTTTACACACAAAAA
Organism: Rhizophagus sp. LPA8_4_AMF; assembly: GCA_021464525.1. NCBI lineage: Eukaryota > Fungi > Glomeromycota > Glomeromycetes > Glomerales > Glomeraceae > Rhizophagus > Rhizophagus sp. LPA8_4_AMF. Next base: position 2,971 of record JADRCO010000268.1, on the reverse strand, counting down.
AATTTGAAATATTGTTTGTTTGGTTAATTTCGTTTCTCGTGAATTTTATTGTTACAAAAATTAATTATTATTTACTAATCAGTTTTTGTCAATTTTTTTTACCCGGCTTAGTCCGTTAAAAGCTTTGTTAATCTGTTGTTAATCATAATATTTGAGACCGGGGCACAAATCCCATTTTAAGAGTCTTAGACACCTTTTTTCGATCGGAAACATGATGACGCTCTTTGTGATATTTTGATTGCAACTTGAATACATACTTGTATATATATATATACATTTACGGTATCATATGTATGTAATTTGCCTCAACTTAGTAATGAAAATTCCATGGAAGCTGAAAAAAGCAGATGATATATCAAATACGTTATATTTGAATCACAAAGAATGAAAAAAAGAACATTTTATTATTTATGAATAATTGGTTACACGCATACATACCGGATTCGGATAAACGTATTTTTATCGAATAAAAAAATTTTTTTTTCATTTTTTAAGATTTTCCGGGTTGATTGAATAACTTAACCATATTATGATTATATATTGTTTAAGATATATTATCCCTTACCTTAATCTTCAGACAATTCATTTATTATTAACTTATTATGTACCGTGATCTACTTTTTCCGTGATATGCGATAAATTCTTCTAGAAACGGAACTAATTATGGCGCAAAAATATCACTGCGTATTAAATTATCACAATAATGATTGGATTTTTCAATCATCAGTTTATCACAAAATCTTTATTAGTATATCGTACGATTTTTTATAGATTGACGAGCATGACGAGCAAATGCATCAAATCCTTTTATATTAAAAATCCAATCAACTTGATTTCAATTGGTTGAAAAGATTATAATTTGAAAATAAGATTTTTTTAAAAAAAAAATTTTCATATGATAACTAAAGTTCAGAGTCCCATTGGAGGGAACTCGGTTTTATGTAAATGGTAAAAATAAAAAGCAATTTACGCTTGATTATCATTATTACACAATTATATTTCCTAGATCAAAATCCTTTTTTTTTTTTTGCTTTTTTTTTGGCGCGAAAAAATAAATTTTTTTTTTCTTTTCATCATCATCAAAAAAGTTGAATTTTATGAAATTATTAAGGGAAATAAAGGACTTTTCCTAATAATAACAATATTACAAACAATTGTAATAATAAAATGAAACATATCGGAACATTGTCCTCTAAATGTTATACGCCAGCGATTGACGGTTTCAATTGTGAAACTTTAGTAACGGACGCCAATTCTCACCCCGCATAAACCTAAAATTTTTTGGTTTCATTTGAATTTTTTCGGTTAATTGACATAAACGGAATCTAGGGGCTATGAATTCATGTGTACTTTTCAAAAATTATTAAATATCTTATTTAGCTTAGTGTTATCGTTTTACCTCATGACATCTGTATAAAACACGTGAAGATACTATGAGTTATCACTATGTGACAAAATCGAACTGATAGAGATACTGCGCCAATAAAGAATTCAAAAAAAAATTAATAATAAGGATACCTTTATTGATTTCATAAATTATCATATTATTTACATGTATTCGAAAATCAAAATTAAATATGATTTCGTTGTTGTTTTTTTTTTAAGAATTGAAGATAACGAAAAAAAAAGATGAACGAACGTTTATAACGAGGATAAACGAAAATAATAAGTATCGCTTTTACCAAAATGATAAAGAAAGAGAAAAGAAAAAATTATGAAGCAAAAGAATATTTTAAATAATCTAAAGAATTTTTTGTTTGAACGGTAAAAATATAATCATATAATCATATAAAATCATATAAATAAGACATAAATAATAAAAAAAAAGGCCAGGTGTGAACGGAAAAAGGGATAAAATAAATTCGAAATGAATAATTTCTAACGATTTTTTTTTTTTTTTAGCTTAAATAACGTAAGTTATATTATCCTCCCTTTTGAATTTACCCCACATTTTGACATCACAAACATAAATCGTAATCGAATATAGTGATTAAACAACGAAAAAAGAAAATAAACCTAAACTTATGATTAGTAACCAGTACATAATCATTTCTTAAAACGAATAAAAAAGCGAATAAAAGAAGGAATGTGAGGAAGTGGGATTCTCGTTTGGATCGAAACGAAAGTCGAATCTGTTAGAATGGTAAAAAGAATTTCAGATTAAATATAACAGCACTGTCAGCTTACACAAAAAAAGAAAAAAGTTAAAACTTACAATTGATGAAATTGATGAGGAAAAGAAAGAAACCCACAACTTTGGTGAGATCGAAAGATATTTTCCACAAACGTGTGGATTGAATCAGATCATGAAATGAAGAGAAATATATTTTTTTTTTTTCCGGACAAGCAGCCATAATTTGTATTATTTTTTTTTTATGTTAACCAAATTAAGTTAAAAACATTATATTGCACCTAATCCAATTAAGTCAAAAAGTCGAATGAGGTAAAACAGTATTCATACATGAACGTGGCAGATTAACGCGTCCAATTTTGTAAAATTTGATTCGATGAAAGTAAATTAAAATTGTCAAATTTTGAAGATTTTCCAAATTTGGAATTTTTCATAAGAAAACTGATTATAATTCAATTATGTAATATAATAACATAATCATAATGTTGGAATCACTACAATGGCTGTAAACATTTTGTGATCACACCACATCGTCACAATTCATTAGACGTAATTAATTTACATTTAAGGATATTTAATTTATCTTGTGATATATTTTGCTAGGAATTGTTGGATTTCTTCAAAATAGAGTTTGTTACCTATAAATAAATTTGAAATGTATTACAAGAATTTTTCATCAATTTCCTTACGTTATCTCTTTATAAGCAATAAATTTGATAACTTTAACTAAACTATAAAAATTTATTTTCGGTCCGTTTATATTTTTGATTACTTTAAAGGTTTTTATTTATTTATTTTTTTATTATTTTTTTTTTTTTTTTTTAAAAAAAAAAGAAAAGA
>JADRCO010000267.1:0-40184 GCA_021464525.1 Rhizophagus sp. LPA8_4_AMF | reverse complement strand
ATCTGAAATATTTGAATAATTTTTTAAATAAAGAATTTAGTTAGTTTAAATTATATGTGAATATTATATAAATACAATAGAATGAAATAAATAACTTACACCCTGTAATATTATTAATTAATGATAATTTTGTAGTAAAGTAATTATAATCAATTACATAATTATATATAAAAATTAAAATATATGCAGTAACTTACAATCTAATTATTTAAATAAATGATATTATTAGTTTGAATAATATAAATATTTTTAAATTAATATAAAATTAAATACTTACTTGCTACAATATCAGTGATTATTAATCAATTATAGTAATGAATAATTTAGTTATTTGAAAGATCATGTAAATACAATAAAAAATAATAATTATTAACTTACTAACTATAATAACATTAATAATAAAATAAATTATTTGGTTATATAAAATATAATAGATGTAAGTAATTTAATTATCATTACAACAAGATATTCTATTACTTACGAGCTAATATATTAAAAAATTTTTTTAATTTTTAGAAGTAATTAGTTTAAAAATTTAAATCATGTGTTTATATTTACAAGCTGATAACTATTTTCCTACCTTTATCTTCCTCAATTCTTGAAACTAGTTTTATTATATTGTAAATTGGTTTAGAAAAATTTTAAAATAATTTCAATTTGTATTAGATTTTTATATTCATGCTATATGCTTTTACCTTTATTGCTACTTTGAGCCATTACTGAATAATTTTATTGGAATTCTTCCTAAAAAATAGGATTAATACAATTAAACGCCGTTGTTCAAGTATATATAGTTATTGTGTAATATTGTTTATGCAATATGCAGATACCAATTTTCAGGTTTCAGTTCCTAATTTATTTATTGCCGTTTTCAGAAATGTTGGCAATCAGAAAAGGTCGATCATTTTGCAAATCGAACATACCGAACACACCGAACACTAAAATGTTTATGTTATACGAGAATTATTGTACAACTAACTATACAAATGATTCTGTAGACACGAAAATGTTGTACTAACAATTTATTTTAATATTATAAAGTAACTAACGCGAAATAAAATGTCAGATTTTGATGCGAACACAAAATATACCTTTAGTAACAATGTCTAGTATAAAGGCAAGATTATACACTATAGGTTTATGCTATATTTGTCAAGAATGTTTACACTCATAAAAACTGCAGTACAAAAAAATATAAATGCAAAAAGAAAACAAAAATTAAAAAAGGTGATTCAAGAAAATATTATACACGCACTTTTAACCCAAGTGACCTTAACAAAAACCCATATAACTCTTGACAATTAAATGAGTTAACATGTAAAAGTGAATATTATGGATATAACATAAACTTTTCTGAGGAGTTTAACTTTTCTTTGTGCCCTAAATGCCATAACAAATTTAATCGTCTAGGTAGAAAGAAAATTAAAACTCAAGAGGAATTAATTGAAGATGGAGACATAAAAATACTTCTTTGCCTAAAACACATTCTATTAATATACCAACTGCAAAAGATACAATGCCATCTGATGTTGATATGACACCAGCTGCTGATGCGACATCAATTGCAAATACAACATCAACAGCAGAAACAAATACATTGCAGAATCATGTTCCTCCTGATAAATCATTGCTAGATTCACCAACAAGTGAATCTTCCCTACTTGAATTGAAATTTAAAATAATTATTAAATTTACAGATGGGAAATCTGAATTAGTGTCATTCCATAAATATGCAACTCTCCATTTAAAATCTTCGCTATACTGTTATAAATTTATTGAATATATTTTTTCAACTAGAAATGCGTCTAACACCAGGGACTCTATCCCTGGATAACTTTATTGGTAGTGTTGATGATCTACTAGTAATTTAATGTGTAATTGTTATTTGTTTAATTAAAATATGGTATAACAATGATAATAAATTCAAAAGTGAAAATGAAAGAAATAAAATAAAAATGAAATAAATAAAATAACAAAGTGGAAAATAAAAAATGATAAAAAAAAAAAAAAAGCCTAAGAAGGGGTCTGGGGTGACTCGGTCACCCCAGAAAAAATTTTTTATGTATTTTTAACGATTTTAGCTTTTGTAAAAATGAATTTTGAAAAACAGTATATACAGTATGTTGGCATAAAAGTAACATGGAGAATTAATTATAATTTTGTAGTTAGCATTGTCAATTTTATTAAAATAATGATTAAGTTCATTTACAAAGGTAATGGAGTAGATGCTATTTGTTCTAGTCATTCATATTCTTCAATCATAGATTGATCTATAATAAATGCAGAAGGATTTAAAGCTGCAATGTAAACAATTGACCAATTTGGATACCTACTTAATGCGACATATGCTTGACCTGCTGAGAATATTTGATATCTAAGAATAAGGATACTTTATATAAGGTTAAATCCTGTGTTTTATGGACTCTAAGAGCATATGAATTTTGTAGGGGAAATTGGCATCTACTTGAGGGTTTACCATCAACAAAAAATGTTGCGGTATCCCTTTAATATTTATATCCACAATACCATCCACTACACTAAATGCTACTCTAACCTTTAATTTTCTAAGTTAACATCAGTTATTATACCTATTGTACCATTACAAATTTTATGTTCTGATAAATCATTTTTAAGGTACATTACTTGTATTCCTTGCTGTAAACGTACATAATTAGGATAATTGGTTTTGCTTTTTAATAATTTTTCTGATTCTTCAGGATTATATGATTCACCATTAATAAAGTCAATTGCAGAATTAATTAAAAACTTATTTTTATTAATCGGGAGTATGTTGCAAATCATACAGTATTATTAATTCTGTTTGCTGTTTCTTTGTATACTACAATATTTGTTATATCAAGTGTTGTGTGAAGCGATTGTTGGTCAAATTTTGCAGCTTTTTGATACAAGAAATTCCAAGTATTTAAAGTAATTTTGCCCATTCTAATTTTTTGTAATGCATTGAAATATCATTAATCCTGACCTAGGCATTATGGCTCTTTCAAGAATAATGGATAGAACAATTTCCATTCTGATGATTTGTATTGATATGGTTGTCAAATTTTCATGATCGTGTAAGACTACCAGGTATATAACCTTTATTATTAGACACGAAGTATTCGTTCAATATTTAATAATTGCCACTGCGTGGTACAATGACAACCAATTATTAAACATCGACCTTCAATATTGTGGCTAATAACTATATAAATAATCATGTAATAAAATACGATCCTTTTAGTAGCGTTTCAGATCTTATTTTTTTAATAATTAATATTCCATTCACATATTATTATGTTAATAAAATTAATAATTTTCTGGGATGTGATTTTAAATCTTAATTAACTGTGTTTGTTATACAATAAGGAATTCCTTATAAATACTATAAACATAAGTTTAAGTTCGTTAGTGTGATGCTTAATAACTTTGTTTAAACCTAAAAAATTTTCTTTCATGATATTAATTTTACATTCTGTTATTGGGTAAAAGATATTGTTGATTGAAACCTACATAAAAATAAAATAAAATACATATAATTGAAATAAGATTGAACGTTCCTGAAATAAAATTTAGTACTAAATAAAGGTTAAAATTAACCATGAATTCTATTCACGTTTCTAAATGAGCCATTATTTATTATGTTTAATTAATTTGATTATTTAATGTTTGTTGACAACCTCTAAATCAAAAATTTATCAACTTTGATGACTTTATTCTTGAAAGCTTGAATTCGTATGATTCTCACTTTGATTTTATCTCTATTAAAATATCATCATTCTTTCTTTGACTTGAAATATCCAGCTTATGAAATTAAAATAAAAGCTTTATCATCTTAGATTATATATTGTCTGTTCATAATTATAAATGAAATCTTTTAATTTTAATTTTCGGGAATTATTTTTAAATATTAAACGAGAATTTAAAATAATATATCTAATATAATAATGAAAACATGGAATTCTGATTAATTGAAATTCATTCCAACATTTAATACATGTTCCGACATTCCAACTGGTAATTTATTAATTTCATAACTATGCAAACTGAAATTACTTTAAATATTACATGATCTCAATCAATTTTTCTTTGAAACTTTTGATTTTTAAAACATTACTGGAAATAGGTTTGGTTCATTAGCTAAAAAATTCATAAGTAAAAGGGAAAAAGTGTGAATTCAAGTTCGGTAGTAGGAAAATCGGTACGGTAAATTCATCAAACTATCATGTGATATATATCATATGATCACATAATATCACCTTTCACGTGTTTAGATTAAAATATCGCATTAAAAAAATTAAGGTTAAAAATAAAATAATATATTTGCCTTCAACTCTTGTCACGTCTCATCGAAAGCAAAAATAAAAAGAAAGATTTGAAGTGAATATATATATAAAAAGAAATTAGTCAGTAAAGTTGTCAAAAAAAGTAGGATAAAAGAAAATAAAAAAAAACTGCTATAATTAATAAATGTGTAAGAAATATAGTGAATAAATGATAAGGCTATAATTAGAATATAAATGAAAAATTTAATTTAACTATAGAGATTTATTACCATTTCTGAGGGTACATTAAATTTTTTCTTACGAGGCTACTTTCGTTCATTCTGTAAGAACTACATTTTATTTCTGAATATTTATTTAGACAGTATCAATTAAATCTTTCGGCTTCTAAAGGACAAGACAACATAAATGCATAGAGTAATGAGATCGATTTGCATACTTTAATATTTTACCTTTCTTCCCATTTCTGACGTTTCTCCATATAGTATGACGATGATGAAAGAAGCATCAATCTATCAAATGGTTACAAATAGTAAAAGATATAATTACAGAAAAATTAAATATGTTATAAATGACGAAAAAAAAATAAAGTATCTGTGAAATGATAAAAAAGAGATATACAAAAGGTGACCTGCGAAATGATGAAAAATCTAAAAAGGTAAACAACCAGCGAGACGATTTTTATTATTGTATATTTTCTTTTAAAAAAAAATGGATTTACTATATCCTAATGATCAGAATCTCGTTAAAATACAACCCCCAGCGTTCACAATCTTGGCAAATCATAATCCTGGAAATTCAAAATCCCGACTCAACATTTATTATTTATTTTACATTTATTACCTTTTTAACGTAATAATTTGTGCCAATTAATATTTTATTTATTAATATACAAAGGTTTTTACAATACTTCGCAAAAATTAATGAATTATTATTAATGTTAAAAAGTTTCTATTCTGAGTTTATTAGTTAGAAAAAAAATATTGCACTTTTTGCATCGTAAGTTATTTTTAATACGCTGATAAAAAATTTTATCAGGATAATGGGTGTCAAAATCTTGAATTTTGGGTCATGATTATGAACGACGAGTTTGTATTATAACGGGATTCTGTTCATTTTTATCAATCCGGATTTTGAATGACTACCAAAAAAAGAATTGTCCGAATCTGATAAGGCAATATGTACATTACTTATTGATCCTTCATTATTACGTATTTATGGATAAAAAGTTATTAATAAAAGTAAATTCAATAAATGAATATTAAATAGTCTACATTCGTGATATGAAAACTAATAATTACCGTAAGGAAATACTTGATTAAAAACTTTATATAATAAAAAACAAATATTTATCTTAAAAAGCATCAACTAAAAATATACAACCCACTTAGCCATTTCCATATGATAGTAGTGTGACTGCCGATGATCCGCCTCTTTTTTTGAAAAAAAAAAAATTTCGTACAAAAAATAAACATATTTTCAATTGTAATTCATTTATCATAATGATATCATAGCTTAATTCCCTCAATTCTTTAACCACTCTCAAAGATGAATGAACATAACGCCTTTTTGAATATCACTGCTTTAGGCACTCATGAATTAGTTGAAAGTTGAAACATATTCGAACACAAGATTCCATCCTATTGACTTTTAATAAATGTTGATCATTTTTTTCTAAGTCTGATTTAAATCGCTCAACATTTACTTTAAAAGCTTTTAAATAAATTAAGATGAAGATAAATTTAACTATTTTCATTATGTTTCTACGCCCTACTCTTATAAATATGACCAGTCAAATTCATTATTTTTTCTGTTGTGAATGAAATAACACGTTTTTTATGTTTCAAAGTAAGAATGGACTAATTTTGTTCATCCATCACGTCATTGCATATTGGCGACCTAAATTGGTAATGTTCGAATGAAAATTTTAATAAGTCCGCATATTTAATTTAATTTCGGTCTAAACGATCACTATCAAAACCTGTAGATCTTGCCCAAACGTATAGATCGACTAATTTCATTCACGTATCACGCAATCACGCAATAATCATGTATAGTAAAATTGGCATTATTAAGTCACGTTAGACTCTTACTTTCAACCCATATAAAAATCCAAAATTATGACCTTTTTTTTCTTATGTTTTTTCCTATCAATTTATTTGAATTAGTAAGATTATGTAAAAGCTTCCCTCCTTTTTTTTATATCCCTTTTACTTTTCTTACATCTAACGATCTAACGATTTATATAAAATAAACGATTAATCTCTTTTGGCTTTACTCTTTTTAATTGATGTTTTTATCACGCTTATAACGCTTGTATGTATAGTTTTTTTTTTCGACAAAAAATTAACGGTTTTCAAATTTTCCTTTCGTTTCAAACAAATATGATCAAAAGTAGTTTCACTTGGTACGGTATTTGTAAACCATTTTAAAAATTTATAACCTCCCCTCCCTCTTATCGTAATCCTTTTCAAATAAAATATTATAAATAATAACTAAAAGTGGGTTTCGCATGTTACAGTGTCGTAAACCATTATATATGAAAATTTATAACCCCTCTCTTATCGTAATTTTTTCCAGGTAAAATATTTATTCTTATAAAATAAAATAAATTAAATATTATTAAAAAAAGTTGAATGTTATATGCATATGTGAATTCTAACCCTCTTAAATTCTCTTAGGATTTTATAATTGACATACGACATTCGTTTATTTATCGTTTAACATGATTATCGTTTTTTTTCTTTGATGTCGTTTCGATGTCATTTTAAATCCTGGAAATACCGCGCAAGCTGAACCACTATATTAAGTTAACATTTAAAATTAAGATATTATTATTTTGTTAGTCGTTTAAATAGAATCAAAATTTACAAAAATAAGAATAAAAATAAAAATAAATGTTATGTTCACATTTATTTTTAACGAGAAGAACGAGAAGTAGTACGTTAACTATAATAGTTAATGACAAACAAAAAAAATTAGGGCAAAATATCGCAAGACATTTATTTATATTTATTATAAAAAAAAATCTTTCAATGGCGAAAACTTTTAGATTTAATATTTTAAATTATTGATAATAGAAATCATAGAGTAGATAAATTAAATTTTTTTTTTCTTTTTATAGTTTTATAATTAACAAAAAAATTTTGACAAAATTTTGTTTATAGTATATACATTGTAGTGCACATTTCATTTTCAATAACATATTATTTAATAAATTTTTTGATAAATATTTATCTCTTTATTAGAGAAGAATTTTTTACATTTAAGATAATTTAAATTATTTATTGTTAAAATATTTGTTAATTAAAAGATTTGTACTTGAAAAATGATGTGATTATTTAGTGATGATTATTGATTATTGCGTGACTTTTCAATTTATATTGACTAAATATGAGAAAGAATCAAAACTTAATCTGGCTTTTGGACTTTAATCGTCTCTCTATCTGCGAGCCTAATTTTATTATACCTAATTTTATTATATTATTAGATGATGTATTGCTTAAAGTCTACCTTAAATCTCTTCTCCCTGAGCAGGAATTATTCAATATTTAATTTAAAATGATGACCCCTTTAAAATATGATATCTGAATATTTACGCGAATTATGTCCATTAGTATAGTCACGTGATTTATGAATTCATTTTTAAAAATTTAAAATTCTTGCTATATATATACCCATTCGATTAAAAACCAAACTGGTTTATATTACTAGTAAAAATGTTATAATAAATACAATAGGCCAAACTCTTGATTAAATAATCTTTGAAAACACCTTTTGAATAATTGGAGAAAATACTTCATCATACATGCGAATAATTCATAATCGCACAAAAATAGTTTGTCACTAGACAAAGTTATTGTAAACACAATAAGCTTCAAAAAATTTCTATCTTGGAGATAAAAATCACAAAATAATCGCAAGAATATTGAAATGATGAGCCTCTTACTGTATGATGTTGAGCGAAGAGTTTTGAATATGAAAAACGTCATGCAAAAGAATTAAAGGTATTTGTTGATATCCCTGTAAAAATTTCATCCGTAATAAGCAATTTGGATAATTTCCAGCTATAAATTTCGTGAATATGATACATTTACGGAAAAAACAGAATAAAAAAAAACACGGAATAAATTTATCTGTTATAGGGTAGGGCACATTAGAAAAGAGTGAAAAATTACGTTGTTATTTATGTTATTGAAGAATTGATTCTAAAAATTCTGTAGTAATAAGTAATACTATTAAAGTTTTTACAATAATGTGACTGATAAATTATGAGTAAAATGAGATCATTGCGCCAGTAGCTGAATAATATTTTTATTGTACCCTCTAAATTACGCAAAAGATGCAAAGGATTTAAAGATCAGCGAATGGAAACAAACACATTCTTTCTAATTAATCATTAGTCCTTTGGTATATTAAAGGGCTAAACGAAAGGATGTTCGGAAAGAAGATTTAATTAAATTTGATCTGTTGAATCTGAAATCAATATACTGTAAATAACTGAATTAAAGCAAATTAACTACAGTAATTCTATATAATATACTATATATTTATTATATAAATATAAGTTCCTGACGTTGTTCAACATTCTGGCTATATCATCTCCACTCAGTTTACATTTAACCATTTAACTATCATTGTCAATAAACCAGAATTAGAATCTTTAAAATTATTTTTTTGATAGTAGACATTCAATGTCATTAATAATTTTTACAAAAAGTATTCTTTCTCATGAAGAACAATTAAATAATTGAATAAATAAATATAAAGTAAAAGGAGGAATTAAAAAATTTGTCAATAATTTTTATAATCATAATGATTCAATAGAAAGTAAGGCAAAACGTAAAAGCATAAAGGGTAGTAATAATTAAAGATCTTAAGACTAAAGCAGCTTGCATTTCTAATGAATTTTTAAAGATATTTAATTAATCAAATTCTTATATTCTTTGTTAATTTTCTATATTCAGTTAATAAGAAAGATAACAACTAAATAAAGAAAAAAAGGTAAATTCTGAATTAAAAAAAACCTAGTTCTTCTTATGATAACTTTTATTTATCAACTGCGATTGTACCAAAGATAACTAAATCTTAAAAATGAAAAGAAAAATAAAAAATTATGTTCAATAACTATACAGTAAAATTACTTTAAATATATTTATAATAATAAAAACTTTGGATTTTTCTTAGTATTCATCTTAGCTAAAAAATTAAAAAGAAAAAAAAAAATTAGAAAATAGTTCCGAACCAAAATTTTATATAACTGTTCATTAAAAGTAAAGAATGGTTTAGTTTTTATATTTCAATAATAATTAAAAAAACTCATATAAAAATATAAAATTAATTAGTTATAAATATGGAAATATCATATGTAAAACGCGTAATCAAGTATAGGAATTCAAATTTTATATTTTATACATTAATAGTTAAGACTTTCCAAATGAATTACAAGCTTGGATTCAAATTAGAAAAATCAATTTGAGTAATTAAGTAAAAATTTAGATTTAGACTCAAATTCAAGTTAAAGGATCTAAATGACACTTAATCAATAAAATATGTTGACTTTCCTATTAGTATGTGCCAAAAACTGGCCATAATTTTACCCAGTCTATAGAAGTATAATGCAGGCTAAAATTACAGTGTTTATCTGTTAAAACTCTATGGTTTTCAACAAACTCGATGCTACAATACTAAAATTATTGAATCCTTTACATGTAGATTCCCAAATTGAATCATAATGTTCTAACTATTATTTAATAGTACATTTATTTGATATGTGAAAGTTAAATTAACTTAATTATTAAATTCTTAAATAGTAAACGATCTAAGAAATTTTCCTAGCTTTTCAGAAATCCTTTGGACATGATTTGTGAATTGTATGAACATTCTAAAATACCGACTTGATATAAAGTAACATAAAATCATCTATCTAATAAAATATGAAATCTTAACGGACTTAACCTATTACGTAGATCATCATACATTACGATAATGTTGCATCATTGTGCGACTAAATATCTATAATTAGGTCTGGCGTACGTGAAAAAAATTTGATCAACGCTTTGTACAACAAGTCACAAACAAAATGCTTATAACAAAAAAAAATAAAAATTTTTTTTCAAATAATAAAATAAAAATGCCGATATTATTATATAGAGATATTCTTTATCCGATATTTGAAGAATTACAGAATGACAAAAAATCTCTTGCTTCATGCCTTAGAGTTAATAAAACTTGGTGTGAAATAGTTATTCCAATTTTGTGGAGAAATCCTTGGGAACCTTTAACTCTTGAGAAGCAGAATTTACTATTTAACGTAATCATTTCACATTTATCAGATGAAGCAAGAACTAATTTAGATCAACATTTTAATCTATTTACAAATTCATATAAGAAACCTTTGTTTAATTATATTAGTTTTTGTAGACATTTAAATTTAAAAGTAATCGAAATTATGATTAATACTTATATTCAATATGAAGAATTTAGAAATGATATACTCAGACTTTTTATTAATAAAAATACAAAATATACACATCTTTATATGTCCAACAATCATGACTATCATCTCATTCCTGAAGCTGAACAGTGTTTTTCAGAAATTGAATTCCTTAAATGTAATGGTAGAATAAATGATAATACTTTATCAATATTAACGAAAACATGCAAATCTATTAAAGAATTGAAAATTTATTCTTATGAGAATGATTATAATCATCAATTTGCCAAGTTAATTAAAAACCAAAAAGGATTATTTAGTATTAGTTTTCTAAATGATGGCGGATCATCTCGTAAAATTATTGAAAATTCATTGATTAAACATGCGGATACTATACAATATTTTAGTATATGGGAACAACCTAAAACGAAATTTCTTATATCTTTCGTAAATTTGAAAATTCTGAAATTGATAAATGCTAGTCCGTTTAGTGGATTGGAATGGAATAATTTAAAAGGTTTAACTTTACCTTCATTGCATACTTTAATTGCTTTTGACATATCAATTAATTGTTTGATAAATTTAATTGAATGTTCCGGAAGAAATCTTACTAAAATTTATTATCATAACAATCATGCTGCAGTAACAGTGGTTGATGATAAAAAAATTATTCAGGCTATTTATCAAAATTGTCCAAACCTTATGTATCTTGAATTTTTACATAAGAATAAGAATAATATAGATTTTGAAAAATTATTAATTAATTGTCAATATTTAAAAAGATTGGATTTTTGTATTTATATTTATCATAATGTTGATTATAAAAGATATTCCTGGGATAATTTATTCAAAATTTTAGCTAAATCATCACCACCTAGTTTATTTGAATTCGTTTTCAAATATACTAATGATCCTAAATTGGAATCTTTAAGATTATTTTTTGATAATTGGGAAGGTAGACATCCTGTTTCATTAAAATTTAAAAAAGAAAGATATCATCACTATGATGAAAGCGGATATGATGAATTAATTGATTTAATTGAAATATATAAAAAAAAAGGAATAGTTAAGAAGTTTATCCATTATTATGATAATGAAGATTATGATTTATTAGAAATTTATAAAGCAAAAAAAAAAAAATCATTAATAAATCCTGAAAGCGTCGATAATAGTCCTGAAACTGAGCAACTTGAATAGATTTAAAAAGATATTTTCGTAGCCCTGCGATAGGTGTAGCCTTAAGTAAGTTTACACAAGTTCACGTAAATTGTTATAGAAAATTTACAAAAACTTACACAAGCTTGCGCATATTTACACAAATTTACGAAACTTTACGCCCCTTTCGCAGGTTACTTCTAAAAATTGCCTGATGACTTTCTTTTCTTATTACTTTATTGTTTTCTATTACTTTTTTGCTTTGAAATGATACTAACCTCATTTCCTTTTTTATGGTGATGGTGGTTCATTATTCTTGCCCTTAAATTTTTTCACTCTTTAACATTATTTTTTATTCACTTCATTACTTTTCAATCTTTTAATTTATTTCTCTTCCTCCGTTATTCTTTTCACTTCCCCTTTATCACTATAATTATCCTTTTCACTTACTTTTCATTGCTTATTGTTCTTTTTTATTTATTCTTTTCACTCCTCATCATCTTTTATTCACTTTCTTTCGTCCCTATTATCATTTTTTCTTTTTTTTCTCTCTATCATTCTCTATCATCTTTTTTTCACTTCTTTTTCGCCCTATCATCCTTTTTTAACTTTTTTTCGTTTCTATCATCCTTTTTTCACTTCTGCTGTTGTTACTTTTTTTATTGGAACGTTTATACCTTTTTTATCGTTGTAATTTTTTTTTGTTTTTATCACTATTTTTCTTTTTTGTGTCATTATTACTAGTTCTGTAAAAATTTTGATTTTGTATAGGAATAAATTTATTACTCTTATTTTTTTCTAAAAAAAAAGTAATTTATAAAGCATAAAATAATTTTCAAAAGCATTATAAGTGTATAAATTTATAAATTTTTCATATATATAGTGAAAAATATTATCTAATTAAACTTTAACTTTTAGAGGTTGAGTAATATTTTAAGTCTCACCCTGGGCGAGAAAGAAATTCACTTTTAAAACGTATTAATGACGGTAAATATTTTTAAAGATAACTTGTTAAAAATTCATGATCGGAAATTATTTTATAAGAGAATCTATCCCATCATAAGAAAGGAATGACAATCCAAATATGGATATAAATAATTGATATTATTTTTTAAAAATACCTCAGTAATAATCTATTTGAACATGAAATGTATAAGCACTACAAGCTTTCTTTGGCCTTACTATTATTCATTATGTTGAAATTTCTTGGAAGTTAAAAATTTTCCTTCTTGATATCATTCTGGTTATACTGGAAATAACGTGGTAATATCATGGTAATACTCTAACGGAAGTTCTTCACAAGTTTAAGTTAGCAGAAAATATGAACACTGATAATGATGCTTCCGATGATTTCTCGTGATGAATAATGCTTGAAAAGAAAATTTGATAATTTAAATATTACTTAATGCCGCTCATGTATTAAACCAAACAGTCATGAAAGATATTAAGAAGGTAAGATCTCTAATGACTTATATAAAATTCTCAGACAATAAAAAAAAATTCACTTATTTGTAAAGGAATTGAATTGAATATATTGAATATTTGATGCCTGAATTAGGTATGAAGATTAGACGAAATTCATGCTAGAAAACAATACTAATATATACTTTTTTTCATGCATATTATTAGATTTGGATTTTAATATCTAATTAATATAACATTAAGTTTACATAAAATCATGTGTCCTAATAAATTTAATCTATATTTTTTATACACAATAATATCATTATATAATAAACATGATGTCCTAATAATTTAAGTAATAAATATTATTAAGAAAATAAGGGATTTAATGGAATTTATTAATAAAGAACTTGTGACCATTGTTATCTTACAAATTATATAGTTTCTGACTTCACATTTCTGCTCACCTGCAGCCCTAACCATTCCAAAACAAGTTTTATCGTTCGCTGTGTAACCGGTGACAATGTAGGTTATAAAAAAAAGTCATTATTCATTACATTTATTAGGGCACAATAATGGATTTACGTACTGACATGTAAAAATATTGTAAACACGTGAAACTACAGTATAATCATTTTATATTCGAAAGTATAAACAAAAGGTATTAATACTGTATAATGCGTTGAAAATAAATCCTTTCACAAAGGTTGCAATTTTTACTCTAGAACGTAAATCCTACTCGTAAAATTGTTTAAAAACAATCCATTGCAATTAGACTGAAGGTGCACGCAATTGAGATTTCTGCGGAAGTAAATTATTAATAAAAAAGTTTATTAAGCTTATTAAACTTTACATTAAAGATAAGTTAGGACTCTTCAACGTAGATTTATCAATAGAAGACCATTATTAATAAATGGGTGTAAATTTCAATTTAAATTTTTATTCATTATTAATTTGAAATCAAAAATCAATGTAGAATAATTAGAATAATTTTATTTGTTTTTGCGCACGCTCATTAATTTCACTCGTTAGCGGTGTAATAGTGGTGTAATAAGTAGATAGATAAATAATTATAAAGAAGTTGAATATAAAAAAACGTGATGAGAATTATAAACAAGATTTCATAATAAATTTCATTTAATTTACCGATCTTTCATTTTTTCGCTTCATAATCAAATTCGTGCTGTATTAGATAAATTTGGCGTCGTCGATGAATCTAACATGTGATATGATATTTGCATAGTGCAAAATAGAAGGATAGTTGTACTAGGCGGAAACTATAACTTGTAATTCGGGTTCATCAAATTATTTGTAAGTCAGTAATGTAATAATATAAAAAAAAAAAAAAAAAATAGAATTCTGGGTCAACTGGTTTTTTAGAACATTCTAAAAATCTTTCAGAGGGTGGATTTTTGAAATTATTTAAATGTTTATTCAAAATAATTAGGCGCATGGAATTTTCCATTTAGATGGTCATCCTATTTAAAAGAAAAGAATATCCATTAATAATCATGTAACATCATTGTTCATTTTCCTGTTTCGAAAATCATTTAATTTTAAATTGACGAATTGTAAATCCAGTGTGAACGGCTGCAGTGACACAGTTTTAGACCTTTCCTAATTTGTTATAGATTATTCCGGCAAATCCGGAATTTCTGTGGCGCAGGCTTGGCCGCATAAAAGGGTCGAACTTCTTAGAATGTTAATTCCCGATGGAATATATAAAGTCATCAGTAAAAAGTTTATTACCTTTTTTTTTTTATTTTGTTAAATACTCGTTAAAAATATATCAAAATGGATGGGTCAACTTCTACTGAATCCTCTAATATAAAAATACCGGAAACCAATGTAACAAATGAAACAAATGAAGGATTACAAGGTATATGTTTTAGATAAATATTTACAAATTTTTAAACAAGTTGTATTATTATTATATTTATTAATTTTAAAATAATTCTCTTTATGGTAAAAGACGAGAGGAAAAAAACTCGTAAGTTTATTTTTATAATCCTTCAAATTTAAATTATTAATCTGAATGATTATAAATTTATTTTTATAAAATTTTTAGAAAAAAGACCTAATTCTTCAATATCAATTGAAGAATTCCCTAGAAAAAGGCAAAAGATTAAAAAGAGCAGGAAAATGAAAAAAATTGTAAAACGTAATAAAGGTTGCAAGAAATTTCCAAATTCTTATTTTTTACACCAATTTTGTAGGTTTTTTTTTTTTTAATATTTAATTTAAAATTAGGTGTGATTGATTTGAACACCCAATGCGGAGTAATTGCGCCACCTGATAATACGCCTTGCGCACGCTCATTAAATTGTAAGAAACATTCGTTGGCTTCGAAACGAAATGTAGTGGGTAGATCACAACCATATGTCATTCTACTTATTCAATATCAGAAAAACAAAAAATCTATCGGGCGTAATCAAGGTATCTAATTTATATGTACATTTTTGTATAACTTTATATTATTTTGTCTAATTATTTTATTATGTTGCCGTCTCAAAGATAATAACGTGTCAAAGTCAAATGATAAAGATAAAAAAGACGATATAGAGAAAGGTGAATTCATAACAAATATAATTTTTTACTTTAAAATTTTATATTTATTCGGATAAAAAAAAAAATAAAATACTAATAATGTCTTTTTGCATCAACGCTAGTTTCTACTAAAGAAAATAATAACTCGCTCGAAAAATAATTATTTTATATAACAGAACTTTTTGTTTAATTTTATCGTATTTTTATGTACGATTGTACTTACTAATTTATAACACAAAGAAGTATACGTTGTATTATATGCATAATATATTTTTAGTTGATTTTTTTTTTTTGAAATATCGAAAATTCTATATTAAATTCCATGCATGGCTTCCAATGCTTGTATAAATTACTTGTTTCGAATCTTGTTTGGAGATCACATATTTTGTTTCATAAACTATTTCTTACATGAATTTCCTAATTTGCTCTAAGCATTAGCCGGTGCCGCCGGTGAGGAACCATAAATATTTGCGTCCCCTGATTTCATTCTGCTATGTAGATCTTACTTTATTTAGACAGTATTTGCAACGTCATAAATGGACTATTTATATGGGGACCTGTCTACTAAACGTAAAAATTTATTCTTGATATTTTCTTGCATAAATTTTAAAAATAACCATCATGAATGTGTTAGAAGATATCATTTGTATGCAATGTAATCATAAAATAATAAATTATCCAAATACAAATAAACTTTGTAGAAAACAATTTCTTTCTTCACGGATAAATGAATACGATGAAGACTATGAGATAAATACAATTAATGATAGCAAGACAAGTGGAAATTTTAAATTGGATGAATTTATTAATGAAACTCAATTAAGTTCTAAATATTGTGATGATTTTATTGAATGGATTCCACGTTCAAATTTAGATAATGTAAAATATTTGACAAATGGAGGAAATTCAAAAGTTTATTTTGGAACTTGGAATTTATCATTAAACATGCCTTTGAGTTCAATAGATTCAAACCAATTATCTTTTAAAGTTGCTTTAAAAGCTATTAATGATTCTGATAACATTAATGATCAAATCCTAAACGAGGTAAGAAAAAATAATATCAATAAAAAAAATTAATATATATTTCTCTAAATTTAATTATCGTGATTTGTTTAGCTAAAAATTCATCATAAATGTCGTAATATAAGAGTTATACCATTCTATGGAATAACAAAAGCACCTAAAGGAAATGAATACGCCATGGTAATAAGATATGCAAAACATGGAGATCTACGAAATTACATTCGTAAATTTTTTCCAAAATTAACTTGGACCGATAGAGTAAAGATTCTTATCGAGCTTTCAAAAGCTTTAAATTCTATTCACCAAATGAATTTACTCCATAAGGATTTTCATTGTAAAAATATTTTAGTAGACGAAGATGATAGAATCTTTATAAGTGATTTTGGACTTTGTCAACCAATTGACTCTGAAATAGGTAAATATTAGAGAAGAACAATATCTTCTTTTTTTTTGTTTCATAAATTTCATAAATATGAATATATGATTAATAAATTATATTTTGTTATTTTGTTACTGAAAGTTTCGAATAGCATTCAAGGAGTTTTGCCTTATATCGCTCCTGAAGTTCTAAGATGTAAACCATACACAACACAATCAGAAGTGTATAGTTTAAGTATGATAATGTGGGAATTAATTTCAGATGAACCGCCATTTACAAATAATCATCATGGCGTAGATCTTGCGCTTGCAGTTCTTGATGAACTGAGACCATTGAGGCCTAAAATTGTTGAAGGAACACCAGAATTTTATAGTAACATTATGGAACAATGTTGGAGTCCTGATCCATTGAAAAGACCTGATGCTTCTCTTTTACCGAAATTATTTGAAGAAATGATAGAGCTATGTAAAATGGTTGATGATAATATAGCTTTATCAACAATTACTTGTTATTCATCATCTGAATCTAATTTTGTAACTAAGAATAGTGTTAACACAGGTATAAAGTGTGAATAATAATTTGAATGCATTATAACTTAAAATAAATATTATTAATATTGTAATATTTTTAGAATATGACACTAGAGAAACTGATAATCTTAACATGGCTCCAACTAATTACCCTAAGGAAAATAATACGTTTATGATAAATAATAATAATTTTGTAGATACAGAAATATCATCCCAACCTAGTTCTGTAACAAATTCAAATGAGAATAGTAAGTATTAGACATTTAAATGTATATAATTTAAATAAATTCTAATTTTATTTTGTATTTTAGAATATGAAACCAAAGCATATGAATATACTCTTAATGGTCAGTATACAAAAGTTTTAAAATACGATAACAAAGCGTGCCATTTAGTGATTATATTATTTGCCACTAAATATCAAAACTTTAAAACTTTTGGGTTTATACTGTAGTTCCTACAGTTTCTACAAGTAAGAACATTATAATTTAATTACCGTATTTAATAGTTATAACTTTTGTTTAACAATTAAATTGCTTGCTAATATAATTACTAAAATAAAATATTTTAAATTTTATATACTACATTTTATAGAAAGTAAGTTTATAATTTATCATTTAATAATTAAATTATTTGTTAATATAACTTAATATTTTACTTATTTTACTATAATTTTTTTATACTATATTTTATAGGTTGTAAGTTTATTTCATTGTTTTTAATTTATTTGCTAAAATAATTATTATCCCCAATATTTAACTTTATTGCATTATAACTTACTATTTAATAATTAAATTATTTGCTAATATAACATAACTTACTAACAACCATAATTTTTTTTATACTACATTTTTATAGATAGTAAGTTTATTTACTTTATAATTTATTATTTCATAATTAAATTATTTGCTAATATACCTTTAATATCAATATCAATATTTTACTGTAATTTTTTATACTATATTTTAAAGAGAGTAAGTTTATATAAATTATAACTTATTGTTTAATAATTTAATTATTTGTTAATATAACTTACTAACATCAATATTTTACTGTAATTTTTTATATAATATTCTAAAGGGAGTAAGTTATAATTTATTGACTAACAATTAAATTATTTGCTAATATAGCTTACTAATATTAATATTTTAAAATAATTTAATATAACATTTTAAAGAGAGTAAGTTTATTTACAAATATTTGCTAATATAACTACTAACATCAATATTTTACTGTAATTCTTTATATTATATTTTAAAGATCGCAAGTTTATAAGTTTATTCACATTATAATTTATTGACTAACAATTAAATTATTTGCTAATATAACTTACTAATATTAATATTTTATTATAATTTATTATATCACATTTTAGTCAGTAAGTTTATTTACACTAACTTATTGATTAATAATTAAATATTTGCTAATATAACTGCTAACATCAATATTTTAACTTTATATTTTAAAGGATGTAAGTTTATTTCCATTATAATTTATTATTTAATAATTAAATTGTTTGCTAATATAACTTACTAACTTCAATGTTTTACTGTAATTTTTTATATTATATTTTAAAGATCGTAAGTTTATAAGTTTATTTACATTATAATTTATTGACTTGCAATTAAGTTATTTGCTAATATAGCTTACTAATATTAATATTTTACCATAATTTTTTATATCACATTTTAGTCAGTAAGTTTATTTACACTAACTTATTGATTAATAATTAAATATTTGCTAACATAACTACTAACATTAATATTTTAATAATTTATTATTTAATAATTAAATTATTAATATTAAATTATTTATTAATATAATTATTAACATAAATATTTTAACTTTTATATACCACATTTTTATAGTTAGTAAGTTTATTTACTTTATAATTTATTATTTCATAATTAAATTGTTTGCTAATATAACTTACTAACTTCAATGTTTTACTGTAATTTTTTATATTATATTTTAAAGATTGTAAGTTTATAAGTTTATTTACATTATAATTTATTGACTAACAATTAAATTAGTTGCTAATATATCTTATATTTTACTATAATTTTATATAACATTTTAAAGGGAGTAAGTTTATTTACACTAACTTATTGATTAATAATTAAATTATTTGTTAATATAATTTACTAACATCAATATTTTACTGTAATTTTTTGTATTATATTTTAAAGAAAGTAAGTTTAACATTATAATTTATTGACTAACAATTAAATTATTTGCTAATATAACTTACTAATATTAATATTTTACTATAATTTTTTATATCACATTTTAGCGAGTAAGTTTATTTAAACTAACTTATTGATTAATAATTAAATATTTGCTAACATAACTACTAACATCAATATTTTTTATACTGTATTTTATAGTTAGTAAGTTTATTCATATTATAACTTATTATTCAATAATAAATTATTTGTTAACATAACTACTAATATTAATATTTTACTATAATTTTTATACTATATTTTAAAGGCCGTAAGTTTATTTATATTACAATTTATTATTATTAGTTGTTTACTAATAATCATTCAATAAAAATTTCTTATTTTTAATTTATTAGTAAAAAGACCATGTAAGTTAAATCTAATAATTAATTTAACTATATATGAAAACTTTACTAACTTTTTAAATATGTACAATTTAAATAGATGATGATACTAATAATATTAATGATACTAATGGTGAGTTTATTTTATTATAACAGTCAATTAATGATTAAAATCAATTCTGTTTATTAGATTTTAGTAAGTTAAACTTAATAATAAACATACAAATCAAATATTAATTATTATTTTAAATTAAAAATAGATGACAAGATTAAAAGTAAGTTCATTTATACTATAACTTTATTATTAAATAATTAAAATTTGATTAATTTTTTTATTTCTTCCAAATCGTTAGATAAGAAACAGAAAACTGGTTTGGACTTTAATATTTATGATGGCTAAATCTTTTGAAAAACCTTTGTTAATAATGGCATAATATTTTAATTTTTAAAATTTATATAGAATTAGTATATCCAATACAAGAAGTTTCTCATAAAGATGATAATGACAACAATAATATAGAAGGTATTTATTTTAATATAATAACTTTTTTTAAAAAAAAGTAATAATTAAAATAACAAATATTATTTATATTATTAGACTCTAGATATGTTACACAAACTTACAAATTTTCTTTGGATGGTAAAGTGATATATAAATTAATAATATAAATTATTTAAATTATTAATATATTTTTATCCTTTCTTATATAGATTTGAATGAGGCTTATAATGATTTAATTAATACTCGTTCAAGATTATTGGATATTTCATAATTATTTTACTAAATTTTAACTGTTGATGAGTTATCAATAGATTTATGGAAAGGATCAATAAATCATGCAAACATCATTTGCAACATCTTTATATAGGATATTTTGTTTATTTATTTTTGTTATTTTAATAAAGGAAAATTTAACTTAATATGAATATTTTGCTTATATAAAATTTATTTCTTTAGTGCTGCTTGTAAAAGTAAATTGTAAATAAAAAAAATAAAAAGGTTTAAAATATTTCAAGAAAAAGTAATCAAATCTAAATGTTGTAACACTCATTCATTCCACTTGAATACATCACAAAGAAAATGTTATTTACTCTCAACATTCATAAATTATGATTGTCATTTCAAAATAGATTTATTATTCAAATAATCAGCAATAATTTCACTAGAATGAGCATTAAATTTTTTTAGAGATTCAAAAATAAAAACTATTTGGATTGATGACATACATATTATAATTGTATTAAAATTAAGCTTTGAATGATATTTTCATCAATAATTAATACCATAGCTTCTGCAGATTCTGGAATTTTAAGCAATCCATAATATACAAGTGATATAGCAAAATGTACAGCATCCTCAGTATACTCATAGAGATAATATATCACCTTTTCAAATACAAAAGTTAACAATAAAACATGGAAATATTGCATAAGATCTTTACCACTATGATTAAAATAAATGTGGTCTAAATCTTTATACTTGCTTCTGAAATATCTCATGCAAAAAAAATATTGAAACGTTTCACTTTCTATATGTATTTCACAAATACATATTAGATGTAATTACATAAAATCTTCAAATATAGGATTAATACTGTCTGTTAGCCTTTGAAGTAATTCTTCCATCCTGAGCAATTATTTGATAAAGCAGGCATTTATACAGGTCATATAAATGAACTGAAAGAGGTGGCCACTGTTTAATTTCTATCATTAATTTTTATCAATTAGAATCTAATAAATTGTGAGATATAAATGCTTGATAAATCAAAATTCTTACTGCAGTATATCTTAGTATATGTCTATTTCTCATCAGAAAATATGATTTCATTAAGACCAAACTATTATATAATAGTAAGACTATTATAATTATTATAAATTTTGTAAAATATATGATAAATGTTTGGTTTCAGTGTTCAAGAATACAGGATTCTCCATCCTTTATTAGTTGTTAATAGATTTATTATACTACCCTTGTCTTAAAAAGTTGCTTTATAACCTTATACAATCTGAACCTTTTCTGCTATTCTGTAAGTTATTTATCAGAATTTCTTCATGAAACCTATTAATAGTAAATAGCATAGCAGCATAGCATGAGCTGTATTACTTATGGATGATTACAATATCAAACTGTTTCTTGTGAGTATTACAATAACTTGACTTTATGTTATAATTTTACCATCAAGTTTTTTGAACCAAAACCTAGAAAGATTTATGATTGTTCATGTGCTCAACTTTGCAATCTTATTTCTGGATTTATTATTTCCTGTCATATATATTATCAATCTTTTGTGGATGAACAATGTCATTTGGTGGTACTCGCCTGATGCCAGTTGGAGCTTCAGCTGGCATAGTAAGGAAATGTTAAGAGTGAAAGGGAAGAGAAAGAACAGAAAAAGCAAGGGAAGTTATCTGAAAAGCCAAAATGTAATGCTTATAAATAATATTTTTTTGAATCACTTACTTTATATAATAATTACACAATTACCACAAATTTATGAGTAATTTTTTTTCACATGAGTAATTTTTTTTTTCACATGAGCAATTTTTTTTTCGTATGAGTAATTTTTTTAAGAAATTTTTTTTTGCTATAAATAAATATGACTCATCCCACCATAATACTTACCATTTTGTAATTAGTTCTATAGTAGTTTAAATAGTAGTTTAGTACTTGTGACTAAACAAGTAAACAAATGCCTTTGCAGATGAAATGACTCAAATGAGTCAACTCTTTTCAAACTTTATAATATCAAGTAAAGTTTCCTGTAACACTACAACCAAAAAAAAATTAATACCCGCCTCACGAGATGAGTCAACCAATAATAGAAAAGAAGTTAGGTATTACATAACTTTCCACCAAACAAAATAATATCAACCCACGTAAAAAACAAAATACTTCTACAGAATATAGACAACAGCGTGTCTGAAACAACGGAACACGACAAAACTATCACACCACAAAATACTACCTTGAATGATAACAACACTGATACAACTATTTCTATATTAAAACTCTACGGACTTATTCAGGTAATTAAAATTCCGTAAAAAGAACAATTAATAGGAACGTTATTATATAAAATGTGTAACATGCCAAGAAATTTTTTTTGATTTTACTAAAAAAATTGCTTTGAAAAAAGCGAACTATCAAAATCTTATTTTGATGATTCTAGCAAGTTCTAAATGAAAAACTTATTAGTATATCTGATATATTTTTGAATGGAGTTTCAGAATTATTTGTCACTCTTTTTTATCACTATAAACAAATTTTTATTTCTAAAAAAAAAAAAATTGATTTTTATATTATTATATTTTGAAAAAAAAAAATGCAAAATAATAGTCATATCTCAATTTTTGATTTTAAGAATCGATTAGAATTTTATTGGCGTAGCGACTTTGATGACCCCAATTTTTAGCGCGAATCTTCTCGTTAAAAAATTAGCTTTTTTTCCAATATACTGTGTTTATAATAAACCAAAATAATTCAAAACAATTAAGTAAAATTATGACGTTTATTGTTCACAAGTTTCTGATAATTAGTTATTTTA
Source organism: Rhizophagus sp. LPA8_4_AMF (assembly GCA_021464525.1). Lineage (NCBI taxonomy): Eukaryota > Fungi > Glomeromycota > Glomeromycetes > Glomerales > Glomeraceae > Rhizophagus > Rhizophagus sp. LPA8_4_AMF. The sequence continues at coordinate 16,316 of JADRCO010000267.1, read as the reverse complement.
TTCACGTACTCTAAAGACGTAGGTTGATTAATAAGAAATAAATCCAGGCAGAAACCACATGTTAAGACATGTAAAGGTAATAAACTTAGTTTGAATAACGCAATTCAAGGGCTGATTCGTTATGATTAACATTCCATGCATATTTTTATTATGATCTACAATAATCATGTTCACCGCAACGGCTAATAAGATTAGACCCACTTACGTAACTAAATGTCTGAATGAATTCTTACGTTAAATGAAAACTAATTAAAATTTATTTATCACCATTTACAATGGTGAACGGTTATAGGATCGATCAGTAGATTCAGGTATTGGCAAATTCTCAACAAATAATTATAATGAGAAAAGCTTTATCACGATTTTCTCTTTACACGACCCTATAAAAAAAGAATTTCTGGAAAATGTCAACAAATTGTCCAGAAAATTTTCATGTGTCTGGAAAGTGTCCGGAAACGATCACGTTTTGGAACATTTTCCGGACACACAAATTCCGGACATTTTCTTGACACTCCAGAATTTGTTCAGAATTTGTCTGGAATCGTGTGTCCTGAAAATGTTCCAAAACATGATCGTTTCCGGATATTCTCTGGACGCACCAAAATTTTCCGGACATTTTCCATATTTTTCCGGACAAATTCCAGATTTTCTTTTTTTATAGGGCGAATTTAATACAAACTTACATTAGACAAATATACTTCATTTATTAATCCGATATTTAATGTATTTATACATATACATAATTAGCCAGTCGTTTCCAAATGCCTGTAATGGGTATCTAGTTGCTGATAATATTGGTTTTTAATGAGAAGGGGTTAACATGATAAATTTTTAATTATATTCTAAAGGCGTAAGAAAGTATATATTATTTATTATCGATAGATAATATAAAAGATAAATATTATATAAATGAATTTTTATTAAACAAAAAGTCAAAACGGAAGATGGTTTTAGTGACAATTATATCTTTACACAATATTATAGACCTCATCATAATTTACAATTATTAAAAATTTCTTAATTATCGTATAACTAAATGAAGTAAAAAAGTCTTAAAATATCTGCGGGAAATAACGTTCTGCTATATGTATATCAGATATGTATATGTGTCAACTCTACGATGTTCTCCGAACGATACCTTCTCGATAAAATTCTCGTTTAACAAGATTCATTAAACTTAAAATATAACAAGTTCTCCGAAGGAATAAATTTGGATCAAGGGCCTCTGAATATACCATGATAGAACCCAGTACATTTCAAAAAGGTTTGTCGTAATGTGTGGTACGAATTTCCTTTTAGATGATCACGTGTAGCAGCTACGTCGTACACTTAATATTCAACAAGAAAAAAAAATCCGCCGTACACTCAATTTGTAGCAAAAAATTTGTTGTATACTTAGTTCATAATCAGGAAAGATTCTTTGTACACTTTCAATAAATTAAAATTATCATATAATAATCGGATTAAAAAATCCCAGAATCTAATTATGTTTAATTAAAAATGATACAAGCAATTTTTCAACTAAAAAAAAAAATCTGGAACCACTTTATTAAAAAATAACGCCTGAATTTTTTTGTTTATAAAAATAAACTGGTTCGCAAAAAATATACAATTTAATTGAGAGTAACACTATACAGTAAATATTGATACAAATAATAATAATTATTATTAAAGAATAGTCGTACATTTTACAATTTTGTACAATAGTTTTGATGTACAATATTAAACATATGTCGTACAATACAAAAAAAAATTCTGCCGAAGTCGTACACTTTTGCTGTACACTTCGGTAATCTCTCTCATTAATCCCGATCAAACGTTACTATAAACAACGGATGTGTGACTATAAATAAATTAGTTATTATTACCCGAATGTAATAAATGTTAGTTATTATTAACCGAACGCAATAAATCAAAATCGTTGAATAATTTTATATATTTTATCTAAAGAAGAATAAAAGGGTGGTGTTTTTAAGGATAATATTGATGTCGAAAGATACTAAAATGTGATTGGTCAATTTTTATTTTAATTATTATTATTATTATTATTATTAGCTTCTTTTTATATTATATAATAGTGTGTATTTAACAAATTTGGACATTTCAAGAAAGTTAAGTATATTACAAGTTAGTGATGTAACCAAGAAAATTCAAAAAATTCGTACAATATGAAATCGGAACACGATGTTAATCTAATTCAGTAATAGTCAAGTAAAAATTTATATTTAATAAAAGATACTAACTTGTTACTTTTAAGATCAGACATTTATATTTTTTTTTAGTTTCTTTATTGTTCGTATAACATATCCGTTATCGCATATTATAAATTATAATCGAAATTACGGAAGATTTTACACTTCTAATAAAATTTAGCATGCCATAATTATTGGATATTTTTTTCTTTCCCCTTATTTTTGTAATTATTTTGTCGTGCATGTTATTTTTAGTGTTTGTGATGTAAATATATCGTTCTTGTCGCATAATAGGGGACAATATTACCGGGAGAGTCCTATACTTTCGCGTTCCGTTTGTGATTGTTGTGATTGTGATCAAAATAATTATGATTGCATATTCTTGTAATACATTCTCCTGAAAGCTTGGCATCTAGTTTTGCCATAAATATTATTACCCAAACAACCATATATATACCCCATATTAATAAAAGCGTTTATAAAGAATATAATTATATACACGCTGTCTTTTTAGGAAGAATTATAAAATAATGACCCACAATAATGACGAAGGTAAAATACATAGCATGAATATTTAATACAAATTTAAAATTTTAAAACAAATTTGCAATATATTAAACCCAGTTTCAACAAGTACCAAGGAAACTATAGGTAATTATAATATGCCCAAGCTGCAATACTAGGAAAGGGGAACGGAGAAAAATAATTTGCGACTTTATTGGCTGACGATCACGTGCGCGACAGAGAAACACCCGTGACCACAAATTTTTCGGAGCCTTTGTTAATTCGTTTTGCTCCGGACAATTAAAATTTTACAGAATTATTAAATAAAAACAACAAATAATTATTTATAAATTAAACGTTTTTTAATTCTATTATACCTTATATGATACACATCTAAACTAACTATAAATATTTTTTTTAACCATTTTAGATCGTAAGTCAATAGGTTATCTTGTAATTTGATTAATATAGTTGAATTACTTATTTTATTATATTTTATAATTAAATTTATTAATAAAATTACAGTTAGTAAGTTATCATTTTATTTATTTTTATTGTATCTTACATGATATTCAAATAACAAATTCTTTATTTAAATAATTATTTAATAATATAGATGGTAAGTTATTTAATCCTTTATATTTACTTAATACTTTACATTTAATTCAAACTAATTATATTCTTTATTTAAATAATTAGATTGTAAGTTATACATTTAATTTTATATATTATATCTTTGTACAGTCAACTCCCAATATAACGAACCCTCCGGTCTTCACCTCAAATTCGGTATGATAATTTAAGAAATTTAATTGTTACTTATTTCATTGTTAAATTGGTTAGAAGTTTCCTTTTCCTTTGAATTTCCAACATTTTGTTGTTTAGTTATAATGGGGAATATTTGACGTTAAATGTCACGTGATGAGAAAATTCGAGTTCGTTATATCGAGAGCTGGCTGTAATAATATTTATATTTAATTAATTAATATTTGATAAATTACAGGGTGTAAGTTATGTGCATTTATATTTCTATTATCTATATGTTTTAAATTTAACTAAATTTTATTTAAAATCATTTGGTAATTTATTATAGTTGGTAAGTTATATATATATAATTTATTTTTTATAATATAATGCTGAGTCTACATGTAATATAAGCTAACTAAATATTTATTTAAAAATTATGTAATAATATAGAAAGTAAGTTATAAATTATTTATTCAATTTATTATTACATACTAATTTTAACTAAATTCTTTATTTACTTAAAATTATTTAATTATGCAGGGAGTAAGTTATTTATTTATTTCTATTATTACATATTTATATAATATTTGCATACTAATTTATTTTAAAAATTATTTGATATTTTATTTTAGTTGGTAAGTTATTATTTATTTCTATGCGCTTCCCTCTTGTGAGCGCGTATTTTTCATCACGGGCGTGACAAATAGGCATTAGACTACTCAAAAAAAACGTCGCTGAGACAAATATGCTTGCGCGTTCTCGCCAGTCACGTGTACATTGACGAATAAATAAATATCACACCCATATTGCAAGTCATGTGGTATTAATAAAACCGCGCCCACAAAACGGAGATGCTAGTTCTTATATTATTACATGTTTTACATAAACTAATAAATTCTTTATTATTTGGTAATTTAGATTGTAAGTTATAAGCTATTTATCCAATTCTTTTATTACGTATTTGTATTATATTTTATAATTAATTCTCTTATTTAAAAACTATTTGGTAATTTATTTAGATTGTAAGTTTACTTAATTTCATTATTGTACATTTATGCTATATTTATATTACTAATTAAAACTAATTAAATTTTTATTGATTTATTCAATATTTATTAAGTTGGTAAGTTACAAATTATTTATAAATGTATTTGTGTTATATTTGTTACATTTATATTAAATTTATTTAGTACTAATTAAATAATTTATTTAAAAAAAATCATTTAATAATATAATAGAAAGTAAATTATTTATTTATTCTACTATTACATATAATAATGAAATATTATTAGATATTTAAATGATAATTTAATTTAATTATATTATTTACCTAAAAAAATAATTTAATAATATAGAAAGTAAGTCATTATTTATTTAATTCTAAATCGTATATTTATATTATATTTATATATAATTTAAATTAACAAAACTTTTATTCAAAAAATATTTAACAATATAGAAAGTAAGTTATTTATTTATAATTATCATTACATACTTGTATAATGTTTATTTATAATTTAAACTAACTAAATTCTTATTAAAATAATTATTTATAATAGAGTGTAAGTTGTTTATTATTCATTATATATTTGTGTTACTTATTTATAATTTAAACTAACTAAATTCTTTTAATTAAAATAATTAATTAATATAGGGTGTAAGTTATAAATTATTTGATTAATATTAAATATTTATATACTAATATTAATATTAATTGAATTTTATATAAATTATTCATAATATATATAGGGTGTAAGTTAAGACTTTTTTTTATATATTTATATATAATTTAAATTTTTACTAACTAAATTTTTTGTTAAAATCTATTATTTAGTTTATAGAAACAGTAAGTTATAAATTATTTATATATTATATACATCTATATAATATTTATTAATATTTATATGTTATGTAAAATAAACTAATGAATTTTTTATTTAAAAATTTATTATAGCTGGTAATTTATTTATTCTATTATTGATTATATATTATATAAATAATTTAACTAATTAAATTTTATTAAATAATCTTTTGATAATATAGCACGTAAGTTATTTATTTAAAATTCTTTTTTAAATGCTTGTATAATGTACTAAATTCTTATTTAAATAAATATTTAATAATAGGGTGTAAGTTATAAATTATATATTTTTATATTAAATGTTTGTATAATAGTTTTACTAATTAAATTTTTATTTTTAATAATTAATATATTAGGGTGTAAGTTATTTATTTTAATTTTACTGTTAAATATTTATGTGTTTGTAATTCTGATAAGTTTAGACAATTTAAAAAATCTGTATTATTTATAATAATTCAAATTTACCTATATTGTTATTAAAAAATTATTTCATAATTTATTATAGATGGTAAGTTATTTATTTAATTTTATTATAAATATTTATTTGATATTTACTTAATCTAAGTATCTAAATTATTTATTTAAAAATTTATTTTAGATCGTAAGTTATATGTTATTTAAATTATATGTTTATATAATACTTATATAATTTGAACTAATTAAATTTTTTATTTAAATAATTATTTAATAATATAGTCTGTAAGTTATTTATTAATTTTTTATTATATGTTTATATATTTATATAATATGTTTAATATTAAATTTAAACTAATTAAATTTTTTATTTAAAAAATTATTTGGTAATCTATTAAAGCTGGTAAGTTATAAATTATTTGTTTAATTCTGTCATAATTTAAACTAACAAAATTTTTATTATTTAAAAATTATTTAATAATATAGGAAGTAAGTTACTATTATTATATAAATGATATATGATTTATATAATTAAACTAATTAAATTTTTAAATTATATATTTAAAAATTAATCATATAGAACGTAAGTCACTTATTAAATTTATTATTATATTTTATTTAGTATTATACTAATTAAGTTGTTTATTTAAAAAATCATTTAATAATTTATTTTAATAGAATGTAAGTTATTTAATTTTATTATATATTTGTATTATTATACTTATAAATAATTTGAATTAATTAAATTTTTTAATTAAAAAAATAATTGGCAATTTTTTTAGATTGTAAGTTGTTTATTTGATTTTTATTGAATTTTTATTAATATTTATATATTTTAATCTAATTAAATTCTTATTTAATAATTTTTTTTAGTCCGTAAGTTATAAATTACTTGTTTATTAGTTTATTATTATACTTATAATATTTAAACTAATTAAATTTTTTTTATTTATTAAAAAAAATTACTTAATAATGTAGGAAGTAAGCTATTTATTTAATTTAATCATTATATATTTTATATTATTTATACATAATTTAAATTAATTGAATCTTTTTTATTGGTTATTATTTTAGATTGTAAGCTATGGATTACTATTATTTAATTTATTTATGTATTTTTATAATATTTATACGATTAATTTTTATTTAAATTTTATTTAATATAGGGAGTAAATTTTTTAATAATTTCATTATTATATTTTGGGCATTGCTAAATCTCACTGCAGGTGATTCTCACCGCACCAGCATTAGCAAATATTAACGGGCAGAATTTCATGACATTATTAATTCTGCCCAAAATTCTATCTTAACTCTGGAAGGTGACAATCACCAGCGGTGATATTTAGCAATATACTCTTATATTTTTATTATATTTATAAATAATACTTATTAATTAATTTTTATTATTTGTGATTTTATCATAGCTAGTAAGTTATAAATTATTTATTTATTTATTATTATATATAAAACACTAATTATATTTTTATTATTTTATAATTTATTATAGTTGGTAAGTTATAAGTTATTTATTAATTTTATTATTATATGACTTTATTGTATTTATAAATAATGCTTAATAATTAAATTTATTATTTATAATTTATTATAGTTGGTAAGTTATAGGTTATTTAATTATTATTATTATATATATATAAATATAATTCATATTAATTAAATTTACTTGATAATTTATAATAGCCAGTAAGTATAAATTACTTAATTATTTAATTCTATTAATATACAATATTTATATATAACTAAATTTATACCATTTAATAATTTATTACAGTGAGTAAGTTATATTATTTACTTAATTTTATTATTTATTTATATACTGCATATATAATTTATAATAACTAAATTTTTTATTTAAAAATTAAATTTTGTTATAGTTGGTAAGTTACAAATTCATTATTTATCTAATTATACTTATAATATAAATATAACTTAAACTAATTAAATTTATTTAAAATTTATTTGTAATTTATTATAGTTGGTAAGTCATAAATTATTTGTTTAATTTTACTATATATGGCTTAAACTAATTATTTTTTTATTTATTATTTATAATATAGGATGTAAGTTATTTATTTATTATACTGTATATTTAATAATATTATATATAATTAAGTTAACCTTATTTTTTTTGGATTGAAATTCTTTTATAGTTAGTAAGTTATAAGCTATATATTTAATCTTATTATATATTTAAATTATTTAAATTTTTATTTACTAAATTATTTGGGTAATTTATTATAGTTTGTAAGTTATAAATTATTTGTTTAATATTATTGTTTATATGTTTATATATAGTTGAAACTAATTAAATTTTTAAATTAAAAAATTTATTATAGTTAGTAAGTTACAAATAAATTATTTATTTAATTATTTAATTCTATTATTATATAATTAAATAATATTTATAATTAAATTAACTAAATTTTTTATTTTAAAAATTTTTTTAATACTAGCTGGTAAGTTATAAATTATTTGTTGATTTTATTATTATATTTATATAATGTTTATATATGATTTATTAAACTAATTAAATTTTTATTTTAAAAAAAAATATTTAACAATTGATTATTATAGTCAGTAAGTTATAAAATATTTATTTAATTCTATTATTATATTTGCATATAATTAAATTAATCAAATTTTTTATTAATAATTTATCATAGCTGGTAAGTTATAAATTATTTATTTAATCTTATAAATATCATTTAAACTAATTAGCTTTTTTTATTAAATGAAATTACATAGGATGTAAGTTATTTATATAATTTATCATTATATTATGTTTATATAATGTCTATTTATAATTAAATTAATCTAATTAAAAATTATTTTGTAATTTATTATAGGTCGTAAGTTATAAATTATTAATTTTATTATTATTATTGGAATATGTTTTTTTCGCGCCTGCGCTATATCGCATCTCCCTTTTTTGGCAATTTTTATATATTAATTATGTCGATCATATTGATCACGTGACTTGGTTAAGATTTATTTCCCATTTTTAAAAAATCCTGGCGTGAGACCTTATACACATATTATGTACTATAAGAAACCTTAAACTATGCTTATTTTTGGCCGCACTACAAGTTTTCCTAATATATCAAAAGGGTTGAGAATGTTATTTTTGACTTTTACATGTAATACATTATAGGGGTGCGACATATCGCGGGTGCGATAAAAAACAAACCCTATTATTATATACTTACATAAATTTTGAATTAATTAACTCCTTATTTAAAAAATTATATTATAGTTGGTAAAGTATAAGTTTATTTATATAATTTTACTATTTATAATTTGAATTAATTTAAAAATTTTTTATTTAAAAATTATTTGGTAACTTATTATAGTTGGTAAGCTATAAGTTATTTGTTAACTGTTAATATTTACATATAATTTACACTTATTAAATTCATTTTTTTTTTAATAATATAGGAAGTGAGTTAATAATATTATTATATAATATTTGCATATAATTTAAACTGCTTACAGACGGTTTCCTGACAGGACATTTTTCTGACAGTCTAACACTGGCTGTTTGATCACATGTTCATGCATAACTTTGCATAACCCTGGCAAAAACTGTCGGGCAAATGTCCTGTTGGGAAATCATTCGTCAGGAAATCATGCCGTAACTAATTAAATTTTATTTAAAAAATTATTTGGTAAATTATTATAGTTGGTAAGTTAAAAGTTATTTTTTATATATTATTGCACACTTTACATATAATTAATAAATGTTTGTTTCAATAATTAATTATAGTTGGCCGTAAGTTATGAATTATTTATATATTTTTTTTGTTATTTCTATATAACTTAAACTAATTTAAATTTAATATTTGATAAATTATTTAATAACATAGAGCGTAAGTATTTAATATATTAAATTATTATCATAAATTTACATAATATTGTTTAAATTAACTAAATTTTATTTAAAAATCACTTATTTATTTATAGTTAGTAAGTTAAAATATTTCAGATATTTATTTAATTTTATTACTTTTATTATACAATTAATTAAACTAATTCTTCTTATTCTTTATATAATATAGGAAGTAAGTTATTTATTATTACTATAATATAATCTTTATATAGTATAATTTGAATTAATTAAATTCTTTATTTAAAAAATTATTTATTTATTTATTATAGTTCGTAAGTTATGATTATTAATTCGTTATTAATTTTATTATATTATCATAATATAATTAAACTAATTTAATTTTAATTAAAATTTATTTAATAATCATTATAGTTGGTAAATTATAAATTATTTATTTAATTATATATTTTAAATTAATGATTTTTTACTAAAAAATATTTATTATAGCTGGTAAATTATAAATTATTTATTCAATTTATTACTAAATACTTATATAGTATTATTATAATTAAATTAACTTAATTATTTATTTAAATAATTATTAAAAATATGGTAGAAGGTAATTATCCATTTATTTTTATTATTACATATTTACATAAAATACTTTTATATAATCTAAATTAACTAAATTTTTATTCAAAATTTTTAAAATATAGGAGGTTAGTATTCATTCAATTTTAATATAATATTTTATATTCATATATTTAAACTAACTAAATTTTTTTATTAATATTAATACAGGATGTAAGTTATTTTTAATTTATTATTACATATTTATATAAGTAAACTAATTAAATTTTTTATTTAAAAAATTTATTTAATAATATATTATAGTTGGTAAGCTAAATTATTTATCTGATTATTATATTATATATTTTTAATATTTAAATTACTAAATTCACTAATTTTTTTTTAATTAAAGATATAAAAAGTAAGTTTAATATCTATTAATTATATTATTATATATTAGTTAAATTAATTAAACTTCTTATTTAAAAATTTATTTAATATAGAACGTAAGTTATTTACACAATTACAGTTTGTTATTATAATATATTTATAGTATAATAGTTGTATAACTAAATATTTTATTTAAAAATTATTTGCAATTTTTTATAGTTAGTAAGTATAAATCATTTTTTTTAATTATTTATATGAAAATTCAATATACTAAAATTAATTGTTTAAATTGTTTACTTAAAAAAACTACTTAATAATATAGGAAGTAAGCTATTTATTTTTATTATTGTATTTTTAATTGTATTTACATAATTTAATTATATTAATATTTAAATAATTATTTAATTATTTAGTATGTAAGTTATTTATTTAATTTATTGTAATATATTTATATCATTATAATAATCTTATAAATAATTATATTAACTAATTTTTTTTTTAAATAATATAAGGGGGTAAGTCATATATTTAATTTTATTGTTATATATTATTATAATAAATCTGAACTAACTAAATTTTTATTTAAAATATTATTTGATAATTTATTATAGCTAGTAAGTTAAAAGTTATTTATTTAATCTTATGATAATATTTTTACATAATTTAAATTAACTCAATTTTATTTAAAAATTTATTTGATAATTTATTATTAGTTGGTAAATTATAAATTATTTAATTAAATCTGTTATTATATAATTATATAATATTTACATATAATTAGACTAATATTATTTTTGTCAATTGTTTATTATAGTTGGTATGCATTATTATATACGGTATTAATATAATATATATATATATTAACTAAACTTTATTTAAAATTATTTAATAATATAGGCGGTAAGTTATTAGTTTATTCAACTTAATTATTAAATAAATATTTAAATTAATTAATTTTTTATATTTTAATAATATAGGGTGTTAGTTATTTAATATAACTCTATTATTATGAATTTATATAATATTTATTTACAATTAAACTAATTAAAATTTTTTTGTTAAAAAATTATTTGGTAATTTATTTAAGCTGGTAAATTATAAGTTATTTATTAATACTATTATTATATTTATTCAATATTTAAGCTAACTAAAATTCTTTATTTTTATTATTATAGGATGTAAGTTATTTTATTTTTTATATATTTATATAATATTTAAACTAACTAAATATTTTTATTTTTAAATTATTATATAGCTGGTAAGTTATAAATTACTTACATAATTTTACAAATATATATTTATGTAATATGTAAATAAACTAATTAAATTTCTTATTTATTTAAAAAATTTAGCTGGTAAGTTATAAGTTATTTATTCGATTTTATTATTATATATTACTTGTATATAACTTGAACTAATATTTAAATAATTATTAATAATTTATTACAGTTAGTAAGTTACAACTCACAAGTTATTCAATATCATTTATATTTATTTATTTATACTAATTAATTTTTTTATTTAAAAAATTATTTTATAATCTATTAATTATAGCTTGTAAGTTATAAATTAGTTTTTAATTTTTATTATATACAGTATAGTATAAGCTAATTATACTTATTATTTATTTTTTTACTAATTAATAATATAGTTAGTAAGCTATTTATTTAATTTTATTGTAAATATTTATATAATATTTACATATAATTAAACTAACTAAATTCTTTACTTAAAAATTATTCAATAATATAGGCTGTAAGTTATTTAATTTTATTATTATATATTTATAATTTAAACTAACTAAATTTTTTATTTAAATAATTATTTAATAATAATAGGGAGTAAGTTACTTATTTAATTTTATTATTATATACTATATAATATTTAAACTAACTAAATTTTTCATTTAAATAATTATTTACAGTTGGTAAGTATAAATAAATTTTAAATTCTATTATTATATATTTATATAATACTTATATTTAATTTAACTAATTAAACATTTTATTTATAAAAAAATCTATTATAGCTGGTAAATTATAAATTATAAATTTTATTAAATATTTTTATGTTATTAACATATAATTTAAAATTTTACATTTAAAACTTATTTAACAATATAGCACGTAAGCCATTTATTTAATTTCATAATTATATATTTATATATTTATTTGCATATAATTAGAACTAATTAAATTCTTTAATTTAAAAAAAATTAATTAATAATATAATATAGAATGTAAGTTATATAATTTTATTATTTTCTATATGATATTATTTATATTTAATTTAATTAATTAAATTTTTATTTGTTGATTTACTATCATTATAGTAGGTAAGTTATAAATTAATTATTAATTTTATTATTTGTATTATTTTAAACTAATTAAATATTTTATTTAAAAATCAAATTATTAATTTATTATATTAGTTTGTAAGTTACAAATTATTTATTAAATTTTATCATTATATGTTTATAAAATATTTAAGCTTGAATTAAATTTTTATATTTTTGATTGAAAAAATTATTAAAATAATAGGGTGTAAGTTATTTATTATTTTATATCATACATTATATAATATTTAATCTCTGTAACTAAATTTTTAAAAAATTATTTAACATTTTAGGGTGTAAGTTATTTATTTACATTATATCTATATTATATTGAATAATACTAAAAATACTATAACTAATTATTTATTTACAAATTATTTTATAATTTACTATAGATTGTAAGTTATATTTAATTCTATTATTATATATTTGTGTAATATTTAATTTAACAAAATTCTTTATTGAAAAATTATTTATTATAGGGAGTAAGTCATTCATTTAAAAATTTAAATATTTACAATAATTTTATATAATTAAACTAACTATAATTTTTTTATATAGGAAGTAAGTTATTTATTTAAAATTTGCTATTCATTATTACTGGTGTTTTATGATTATATAGTTTTGGCTAAAATTATAACAATTAATTGGAATATGATAAATAAGTTTTTATATTAAAAAATCTATTTGGAATATGCTTATAGTAAAAGTAGAGTATGATATAAGTGGCAGTTATTGGTTACATAATACTAATAATGAGCGATTAATTTATTTAATTTTATTATTATAAATTTATATATTTGTATGCAATTTAACTAACTAAATTTTTATTTAAAATTACTTAATAATATAGGATGTAAGTTATTTATTGTTATATAATTTATTATACTTGTATAATTTAAACTAACCAAATTTTTTACTTAAATAATTAATTAATAATATAGCGAGTAAGTTATATATTATTTATTGAAACTTATTAGTATATATTTATAAATTAATTAAATTCTTTATTTAAAAAATTATTTAATAATATAGCAAGTAAGTTAGTTATACTTTATTTATTTAGTTTATTATAACATATTTAAATATTTACATAACATATGATTTAATTATTTAATAATATACTAGAAAGTAAGTCATTGATTTAATAATTATAATAATGTTATTATCTGTTTGTAATTATATAACCTTAACTAACAATATTTTTTATTGATTTATTTAGATTGTAAGTTATACATTATTTATATAATTTATTATTATATATTTATTCATAATTTTGTTTACTGATTTTTTAATTTTAAAAAATAATTAATAACTTACTGTATTAGTTGGTAAGTTATATCAAATTATAAGTTATAATATATCTGATATTATTTTGTATATAAGCTAAGTCTTATTAAATTGTTTATATTTCTATTTTTAAATTTAGAGTAAGCATAATCATTTTTTTTTTTTAGTTTTAACAAAAATTATAATATAAATTTTAATATAACTCGATTATTTAAATTTATAGATTTGGAAAAAGTGGAAACGAAATTATAGATAAATTTATTCTTGAAAAAGATTTAAAGTGGATTCCTTATGATAAATTTAATAATATTGAATACCTTGATGAAGGAGGATTCGGTACTATATATAAGGCTATTTGGACAAATAAAAATGGAAGTAAAGAAGTAGTTTTTAAATGTCTCAATAAGTTGAATGAAAATAATGAGAATTTAAATAAATTTTTAAATGAAGTATGATAATATATTATTTATTTCAACTTTTAATTTAGCCTATTTTATTTACTATATTTATATTAATATTTGATTTTATAGTGGAAATATCATAGAAGTTGCTCCAATTCATATGAAATTATTAATTTATATGGATTTACAAAAAATACAAGACTTTTACCTACTGATACACCTAATGATGCTATACCTAATGATGCTATACCTAATAATGCTATGCCTAATAATCCTAAATATATAGTAGTAATGGATTATGCAAACAAAGGTAATTTAAGAAGTAATTTAGAAGAAATAGTCAAATATAATTGGAAACAAAAATTACATATGTTGTATAGAATTATTTCTGGACTTAATGAAATACATGAGCAAAAGCTTATTCATTGTGATTTTCATGATGGCAATATTTTATATCATAAGAATAAAGAGGATGAAAAGGACAAAGAAAGTGAAAAAAATAAAGTGGATAAAGTTTATATTAGTGATTTGGGATTATGTCAATCTATAAAATCATCTTTAGGAAAAGGCAAAATTTATGGAATTATACCATTTATGGCACCTGAAGTTTTAAGAAATAACCCTTACACTCCAACTAGTGATATATATAGTTTTTCTATGATTATGTGGGAGTTTACATCTGGAGTTCAACCATTTAATGATAGAGCACATAATTTTCAACTTACTTTAAGTATTTGTAAAGATGAACGTCCTGAAATTATTGAAAATACTCCAAAACATTATACAGATTTGATGAAAAAATGTTGGGATAAAGATCCGTTGAAAAGGCCATCTTCTAAAGAGGTTTTAAATATTATTGAAAAATGGATTATTCTTCCTTATGAAAAGGAAATTAAAGATATTGATGAAGAATTGAAAAGCAACATTATGGAATTTATGAATGCACCAATTGGGTATAACAATCTTAATACTAAATCTCACCCACAAGCATTTTATACAAGTTGCTTACATAATTTTACTGGTGAAAATTTGAATGACAATCCAGCAAGTGAAAATTTAGATGATTGTATCATAAATTCATTGGGTATGTATATGATATATATAAAAGTAGTTGATTCTTATATAATTATTTTATACTAAGTAATTCTTTATTTACTTATTATTTAGAAATTAAAGTATGTGAAGATTAACTATATATTTGTGAAATTTTTAAAATCCAAAATACTTTTCTATATACAACAAAGATATTATTTTAGTTCCTTTTCTTCCTTTTTTTAGAGTTATTTAAACACTAAGAATAGAGTAGTAAAATATTTTACAAATTTCTTAGTTTGTAATTTAAATAATTTTTCATCAATATGTATTCTCTTCTTTTATTTCAGTAATTATTTAAACACTAAGTATAGAGTAGTAAAATATTTTACAAGTTTCTTAGTTTGTAATTTAAATAATTCTTTTTTTCATATATCATTAAATTATCAATTTGATTTTATTTAAAAAACTGAGGTAAATGATTTTTTATAATTAAAAATGATTATGAGGATCGAAATAAGGTTAAATTAATCGGGGCTCGAAGCAGTTTTCCAGCGTGTCTTAAGAAAACGGAATAGAAATAAAAAGTATTTGACAATAAATCGTGTACCAGGATACCGGTAAATCACTTATTCGGCAAAATGTGCCGAATAACTGTGATATTGGGTAAATCAAATTTGATTGGTTGATCCTGGCTCCGCAGGAGTCCAGGATCGACTGATTAAATTTGATTCCC
>JADRCO010000266.1:0-40185 GCA_021464525.1 Rhizophagus sp. LPA8_4_AMF | reverse complement strand
ATTTTAGCCAAAATTAAAATATAAATTTGACCAGTATTATTTTATTATTTTAGCCAAAATTAAAGTATAAATCTGGCCAGTATTATTTTATTATTTTAGCCGAAATTAAAGTATAAATCTGGCCAGTATTATTTTATTATTTCAGCCAAAGTTAAATTATAAATGACCAGTGTTACTAACCGAATTAAATAATAATTTAGTAACAAAATCATGAACAAACCATATAAATTCAGTGATCAAATCATATAAATTCCGTATACAAAACATGCAAATGACGTAATTTTAGTGATAAGGAATTGTGCAATTTCCCGTATCTTTTCAACGGTCTATTATGATACGTTTTTTCTAAGTAAAAAGTCCGTATAAAAACCTTATCAAAAACATATTCAGATTTCTTATAGGGCAAGTGATAGTGCCATGTTGTTCTGTAAGACCTAATTTGTTAACAGTGAAATATACAGGGTTATAAGAGCCCTGTTTGGCCAACGCATCAGCGGCGTTATTATGAAAATCGGTGGAATGTGCCTTAACCTTGATGAGAATAACTGTCAAATCTAATGCAGAAACAATCTGTCTGATAGCTTGCCAAATCAGAAAATTATTAAGATTTTGAAATCGACGTGGTGTTAGATGAGGACTACTCAAATGATTAAAAGTGTGAATTAAATCCGAAATACTGACAACTGATTCAGAAATTATTTTTGAACAATCTCGATCATGTGATTTTTGATTGAAGATTTGGAATTAATGACTCACAGTTAGTCAACAACCATTATGGAAACAATATATATATTCAGAATATTAAGCTATTTTCTTCAACTTTCAATATCGAGGAAAATTCCCTATCACCTGTGTTATACTGAAAAATTAGCTTTTTGAACCTTATTTACCTTTTTTTAACTCTCGATTTTCACGTTTGCAGAAATACCTCTGAAATCATGATGTTTTGTTTTGTGGTAGGTACCAACCTTGAGAGCGTCTTTGAAGTTGAAGGCTACGTAGGAATGAGCATTTCGAAACTCAAAGACCTGATCTATGACAAGAAAAAGAATAATTTTAAAGATAAAGGTTTTGATCCCAGCGATTTGCATCTATGGAAGGTGGATATTCCTGGCGATGTAGAAAATGATAAACTAAAAACACTGAAAACACTTGAAAGCAGATCTCATGATGTAAATGATGAAAATACTATCATACAAAAGCTTGGGGGAGAAAAGTTGACACCATTTAGGGATCTTAGTGACATTTTGGCGTATGATAACTCCAAGAACATTCACATCATCGTACAACTACCACTTTCTGCCACCACTGGTAAGTGTCTCCCAAT
Source organism: Rhizophagus sp. LPA8_4_AMF (assembly GCA_021464525.1). NCBI lineage: Eukaryota > Fungi > Glomeromycota > Glomeromycetes > Glomerales > Glomeraceae > Rhizophagus > Rhizophagus sp. LPA8_4_AMF. The sequence goes on along the minus strand of JADRCO010000266.1, from coordinate 38,858 downwards.
TCAACATCATATATTTATATTAGAGGTTAACTTCAGTTTCTTTTTTTCTATAGCCAGCACTTTTATCATGGGACCCGCTGGACTTGTCCACTTATTTGTGGATAATTCCAACCTTTATGTTCAGGGAAAAAAAAACATTGCTAGACTTGAAAATTTGGGTACCGCTGCTGATGATAAAGGAATCCCCTTCTTTGATGAATTAAGAATCGACTATGGCAGACTACTAGAAACAATTTTGGAAAATCGCAAAGTTGGTGGAAAACCATACTTTGTTGGTTCGCGTCCTCCATCACATGATTCACTGTGGAAGTTTGTAGAAGAAAATGGGTATGAAGTAAAAGTTTTTGACAGAAATCCCAAAAATCACGAGAAGGAAGTTGATACAGAAATAACACGTGCCATAACAAAAACCGTTATTACATACGGTCCAGGCACATTAATTTTGGTATCAGGTGATAAAAATCTACGCCCTGGAGTAAGAGAAGCTCTAGAAAATAATTGGAAGGTCGAAATTTGGTTTTGGTCTAAGGGTATACATTCGAGTTTAAATTTTGTACAAAACGTGTGTAACAGATGCATTCAAAGTCTACTTTCTACAGGAATAGCAACAGATCTAATCGAGAATACAAGTTTTAGATTTTTAAAAGATTATTATAAACGCTTCTCATATGGTTATGGACCTGACCTTACAAATACAATGCGATTTATTGATATCAGTAATGGATATATGTTTGATAATCAAGAAGTGATAAATTGGTTTGTTAAAATTGGTTTATTTTGTTGGTTCAATCGAAAGGACAAAAATTTGCGCTTGTATTTTAAAAACAACCAGAATTTATCTAAAGCAAAAAATTGGATTAATAAAAATCACAAGGAGGTGCGATTTCGGGATTTAAAAATCACAAGAAGATGTGATTTCGGGAGAGTAAGAAATTAAAACTCACAAGGAGGTACAAGAATCGTATGATCTTTTTTATCATATGAAATATTAATAATAGAAATACACATTTTAACATATAACATTTTCCGAATTTATAGAATTCCATAATTAAAGTAGTTGATAAATTTTTGAATGAGGGCAAATATCTAAATTGTATTTGGCATAAGGTTAAAGGGCATAATGGCAATGAATATAATGAAGGTGGATTAATTAGTTAAAGATAGTTTAGATTTACGTATAATAAAAATATGCTACGTTATATGAATTTTTTTTTATTTTTTGATTTTGTACATTAAAACAGTAAAGCGATAGTTTTTATGTACTATTTTTTGTACTTTTGAGATAGGCCACATTGCATCATAGTGTAACCGTGAAGGTTCTTCATGATCAAATGTCTTCTCGTATATATGCTTGAAGCCAGCAAAAAAGAATATAATCCTTATAAATCGTTCCCAATTTTTACACCTTCTGCAGTATATATGTGATCAAACCTGGTTCGATATGATAAGCCCATTTGCTTTGTCACACAAGTTGCGGCAGTGAGCCACGCACTCACGTGATACAGGTTCATAATTTTGTACTGCGGTCTGCGGACAACGAGATTCCCTTCATATAATAATGTCACATGTATTAATCTTGACCGGGATTATGTAATTTTGCTCGCATTGCTATGGGCAAGGAAATATAAATATATAATAATAAAATTAAAAAATCACTTACTCCCTATATTATTAATGATTTTTTAAATAAAGAAGTTAAATAATAGGATAAAACGGCGCATCCTATTATTAAGTATATCCCCATACAATATTATGTAAATAATTTTTAAAATGAAGTATTTAGTTAGTTTAATTATCTGTTATATGTAAATATTGTATAATGGAATTAAACAAATAACTATTAAAAAATGATTTGAATAAAGAATTCAGTTAGCGTGTAAATTATATGTAAATATTATATAAATGTGTAATAATAGAATTAGCCATTCCAACTTGAGATGTCCGAATTTTCTGAAAAAATTTGAGGGAAAAGGAGTTTTAATTGTTTTAATTAAATAAACTAAATGAAATTAATATAATAAAATTTGGAAATGGAAAATTTGGGAAATTTCAAAAATTTTCAGAAAATTGTATTTAGGGCATTTATTCATTTCACACGTACTAAAAACATTTAATAAAATAGTTACACTGTGTACTTATTATATTTATTAATATCCAGCTTTGCTTTATACAATCTTAGCGCAAAAAAATAAATAAATAAATAAATAAACTATCGTATGTATTTAGGCCAATTTTTAAACAATTTATATAATTTATATTTAACCAAATAAAATTTATTTATGTTTAAAATTATAACAGCAATACAAAATAGAAATAAATAAACGTGATTGATCAAATAAATACTATCTATTAATCTTACCATCTAAAAAGTTCTACAAATTTATTTGAAATATATTTTCTTTTACTTGTTATTGACTTCCAAGAAGGCATATAATAATTTTCTTTATATCTAAATGCCTTAACTTGACCACGTTTTGCTTCGTCTTTTATTTTTCTCAAAGTTTGGCCATTAATTGGTAAATCGTATAATTTCTGTTCGAGCTCAGCTATGTCATCTGGCAAAATTGGAGGCATTGTAGGATCATTGCTGTCGATCGCTTTTTTTATAACTTCAATCTGTGCTAAATAATTTCTTTTTGTGGTTTCAAGTCCTTTAAGAATTTCATCATCATAATTATTAGGATCAACGCTCTTCTTAATCTTTTCTTCTCCTATAAAATGATCCAAGTAATCTGCGTACGCATCATTAAAAGCAGCTATCGCATTTTGTCTTAGAAATTGTGCAAACTTCAGACTAATTTCATTTATTGTATGTTGTTCTTTTAATAACTGATTAACCCTCGCTTGGTAATCCTCTATAATTGCTCTTTTGGTTTCTTGATCTGATTTCTTTTTCGAAATTTGCAATACTACATTTTGATCAATAATCCTTTTAGTTACTTGTTTGTTCTCATAAGTGATGTGCATATGCTTTTCCCATTGACAGCCACATTTATTACATTTTCCACTTGAATTCATTGCTTGACAACTTTTCAATGCTGCATTGTTTATTTCATCACATTTGACATTTCTCAAATAACAGCGTTGATGACAATGTGTAATGTAGTCTATTTTACTAATGTTCGTTTCATCAATTTGCAATGATCGGACACAGCTAACGCTGGTACATACAGTTCTTGGATATCCCAACGTTACTGGTTCAAGATCTATTTGTGGAATGTATAGTTGATCTTTAAGTTCTTCTATGGTTTGGTTAGAATTTGCTATTTCATTTTGTTGTTCTTTAATTAACTTAATATTTGTCTGGATAAGTTGTCCTATCTCTGCAAGTGGTTTAGAAAGAAGTATCACTATATTTCTAGAATTGTTGAGCGAAAGAGTATCTTTTACTATATGAGGTGGACGTTCTACAAGATATAGGATGAGTCTCATAGATTCATCCACGGATTTTTTCCAACTTTCTGAAAAATTTTTTTCGTCTGCATCCGTAAATAATATACCTGGTTCCTTGATTGCCGCTAGAAATCTAAATGATTCATTGTCGAAACAATAAATTGTGTCTTGATTTACTTTTATTTCAACACTAGATCGTTTTTTGAGTTCCTCAAGTTGTTTTTTAAGTGGTGGTAATGTATCACCTGGACGGTAGAAAGTTCCTCTGGCGTTGGTAAAGCAAAAAACAATATTATCCTTTGCATTTCTGTGAAGGTGTGATAATAATTCTTGTATACAAAATCTGAATATTACGGTTAACCGAGAATTGTTAGGTTTAAGAAGTATGCATATCCCATTTAAGTATCGGTGATGACTAATATACTTTAGGATATTTTCAAAATTTTTCTTATCTTGATCCAACCCCCTAGTATCACCTATTCCAGGAGTATCAATCAACCTCACAATTTTATTTTCAGCTGCTTGGAAGACGTAGCTTTTACATTCTTGAGTGGATGACATGCCAATATTTTCTAATCTCTCATTTGTATCATCATTACCTATCTTAATTGTTTTCGTTTCATAATTATCATCTGTGATTGTGAATTTTGATGAGATCAATACTTCCATATTCCCAGCTTTCGCATCCTCTAGCGTATCAAATTTAAGGTAATTAACGAAAGCATTTATAAAGGTTGATTTCCCTACGCCAATTTCACCAAGTAATAATATATTTATTTCTTCTGGAGGCGCTGCTGGTAATAGATTATTAAGGGTGTTTGATTCAAAAGATACATATCCTACATTGTGATAAGGACTATTGCACCTGAATTTACAACTAGTTATTTCACTTTCACCACACCCACAATAAAAGTACCGATTATATCCATATTCTATATCCTGTTCACAATTGAAACATCTCCAATTACAAATAGTATGTGGACAATCGACGTGTGGACAAGGTATTGCTAATCGCATCTTATCGCTAGGATCATCTTTTGGTCTTGAATTGGTTACATCAAACTTAACAAGATTTGATGTGAATAAATTTTTATTGTCGTTATAATAGTCATCACTTTTTAGTCTTCCATTAACATAGTGGTGTATTACTGGATAACCAGGGCCTTTTATCCAAGTACAAATTTTAGTGTCAGCTATAAAGAATTTGCACGATTTCTCATTTAAATTATATAAATCTCTAAATAACACATGCACTGGCGATGAATTACTGTTATCAATGATATCTTCATCAATAAATATATAGATATGACCACTTGAATATCTATGCAAAATATGATTAATAGGTAAACTATTGTCAAGGTACTCTACCTTCTTTGCTTTAAGAGTCAGTACTAAGTCAGCCTTTTGGGATATTGATCGATATTGATCAATAAACGCCATAATAGAACTCTTAGATAAGATACTTTTCTGAAATGTATTTATTATGTTTTCAAGTTCATCACTATTGCCTTTTCCAGAACGTAATTTAACAAGACTTTCAGCGAGATTTTTTCTTAATTTCGCCTCCTCCAATTTAATTTTTTGTACATGATTGCTGATCTCATCAAGAATATCATCAGGTAAGAGATTAGAGATAGATTTTGCATCATTAAATAAATCATTGAGCCGTTGTTTAGGTTTGAATAAATCATCAAAGATGTGATCTATTTTTAAAACAGTTTCTTCGGTCAACTCTGTTATCATACTATCGGTACTATCGGTTGTAATATCATTCTGAGTGAGTAATTTCGCAAGTTCTGATAATGGATAGAGAACATATTCAATTGGAGAGCCTTTTCCATCATTAGATTGTTTAGCGTATGAAGGAAGATCTGTCATAACTTTTCTCACATCATCAATGGATTTAGGAAATCTCTTATCATGGGGAATAACATCACCAAGAAGCTTTATAGAGAATTGTTTCATAAGGTTAGATTGATTCTTTTCAATGTTTGCGTCATCATTTCCGGAAATAGAGAGGGATAAATTTTCAAAATGAGATTTCAACGCAGCTTCAACTTTGGATTTGTTATCTTCCTTTGTATCTTTACGTTCAAATGATACTATCATAATAGCTCCCCATTTTATTCCTATTACGACGTGAGTGGCATCTGTGTTACTAAGCCCATCAGTAGAAATGCAAGTTTTAACATCATCACGATAAATATTCAAATTTTCTTCAACAGAAGTCATTTTGTAAATTAGAGAGCCTTTTAGAGATTTGAAACTTTCCTTTACATCGTTCAGATATTTTCCAGAACCTACTAAAGGAACCAGTCCTGCGAGAGCACTTAATTTCAGTTCGGCTTCAACGTCTAATTTGTTGAACTTTTCCACATACGAATCCTCGTATTCATAAGATAATTCGCTATTTGAAATATCAGCTTTATTTATGGAATCATTTGGAAATTCAGTTTTCAATATCGTAGTTCCACAGAAAGTATCTCTTGTAGCATTATATAGAGACCCAATAAAAGCGGTTCTACCAAGAGCTTTTCGTCTTATAATTCTTTTAGCGTCTGCCATTAAAGAATATTACATGAGAGTATCGGAGTTAAATCATTTTTATTCTTAAAAAATAATAATAATGTGACATGTAACCTTACACCAAGTCACATTGCATTTAAAACAAATATATACTTTTTTAAGATACAATAGCAGACTTGTAATACATTAGCATGCATTGGTAAACAATATTAAAATTTTTTTGTTTGGTGAATTTCTTTTTAACGTTCATTGTGGTGAAAAGTTTTCATCATTGTTTTTGAGTTTCAATAAAGAATTTGCCAATCTTAATATGACTTTTTTGAGTTTTTAACACGTGAAATGACGAACTTAAATATTACTGCGTTGATTGCTCGAAGAAATTATAATTTTGATAAAAAAGTAAAAGAAAAAAAAAGACTAAAAAGGGATAAAGTAAAAAAAAAATATTTTTCTTTTAATTTAAAATACTTCTTTGGAAAATTATCGAAAACAAAATGTTAAAGAAATACGAAAAAAAATAAAAATGTTTTTTCTTTTTTCGTCATGAATTTTTTTGTGTTCAAGTGTTAACTATCAAAAAAAATATTGTGTAAAAATTTTACGTCATACATATGATTGTTATTGTATTTTTTTTTTAATAAGCAAACACTAAAAATAAAAATAAGAATCCTGTTTATAAATAATATTAATATACAGTACTAATTTCATTGTTATTGTTTCATTTATCAAATTATTTTTTTTTTTTTAATATTTTAGCAATTTGAATTTTTAAAGTATAACGCCCGTAGTCTGCATGATTGCATGATCAATGAATTAATCAACATACTGTATTAACTTTAAAAAGTTAAACCGATCTACACAAAAGCAAAATTATTTCCATATTTATACTTTGTTTTAGCCCTTTTCTGCTTTTGTCCTTTCTTTTCGTAATTTTTTTTGATACTATCCTTTTTTTTTTCTTTATCAGATAAATAATAATCAATATTAACCGAACCGTAATTCTATGTTATTCAAGTTTAAAAATAACAAACTATAATGAGTTAAATTTAGCCGAAAAGATTTCGTAGATCTTAATTTGTTACACTCAAATTTTTTATTCTATTAAAATTTCGTATCTTACTATCTTGTTCAACTTATAAAATATAGAAACATGAAACAATTGAAACATGGTTATCAACCTATATAAAGAGGTAAAAAAAAAAATATTTTTTTTTAAGTCACAACTTTCAAATAATTTTACTTTCTTAATTTTGATTTATTAATCTTGCTTTTTTTTAAAATTAAGCTTTTTTTCAAATCCCTAAAATTTTAATTTATAAGCTGACGATCCCGCAGTGTGAGGCTGTGTTACATTGACTTTGATTTTGATATTCATCGAAACTTTTTTTTTCATTGATGGCGGATACTCTGGGAATTATACGACGAAAGTCTCTTGGAAGAGTCGCACCTATTGGATCTCTATATAATGTCACAAGAGATACTTTCTGTGGGGTTACGATATTGAAGTCCGATTTTCCAAATGATTTCATAACCAGGGCTGACGTTTCAAAGAATGAATTATTATATGAATATAATGATTCATATGTTGAAAAGTTTAATAAGTTGGATGTTGAAGATGAGTTAAGATTAAGTGTTCTCACAGGATTACTCACTTTGGAAGGTTCGGAAAAATATTTAATTGATATGAAAGAAAGTTTTAAATCTGTGAAGGGCGCTTTAATATACAAATTGACTTCTATTGAGGAAAATTTAGACATTCATCGTGATGATGTCAAAACTTATATTTCTACAGATGGCTTTAATAATGATCAAGGCGCTACTCACATCGTAATAGGAATAAAATGGGGTGCCAATATTATAGCATCATTTGAATGTAATGATATTGATGAAGAGAATAAGACGCAAGTTGAAAGGGCGCTAAAGTCACAAATCGAAAAAATTACTTCTTCTAATGAAGGTCACTCGGATGTTAAAGAAGAGCAATCAGATATTATGAGTCGTTTCTCTATAAAACTTCTTGGAGACATTATTCTTGACAACAAAGAACTTCCTAAATCATTTGATGAAATCAGAAATGTTATATCTGAACTTCCTTCGTATATTAAAAAATATGATGGGAAAGGGTTTCCAATTGAATATATTCTATATCCATTAGCAGAATTTGCGAATCTAATTACTCCAAACATCACATTTGACAATATGAAAACGGCGATGTTGAGCAAAGAATTTATTTTAAAAGTAGAACGATTTTTCGATGCTTTGACTGAGTCAAAACAAAGGCTTAATGACTTATATAACGATGCAAAATTCATCTCAAACATCATATCCGATAGGATCTTTGATAAAATCAAAAATCGGGTACAAGAAATTGCGTTAGAAGAAACGAAATTCAAAGATGAATTCGCAGACTGTCTTTTTGAGGTGCGCTCTGGAAAAGATAATGTCAACGGACTCGAAAGTAAAATGGAGACATTTCAAACCAGTAATTTATCCAAAGAATCCATCATGACATTTATTAATTACCATCAATTGGTATCTTTAAAGGCTGGCTTGTTAAAATCCAAAAAAGTTGAATACCTTGATGAGAATTCAAATATTGAACACATTCTGCATAATTATTCAAACAATGTATTTATACTCATTGATAACAATGATTGTATCGTTGATAATAATTCATTATCAGTATATAATATATTTCGAGACTTGTGTGATCCGAATGAGGGATTGAATAAGTTCTTCATCGCTGATACTAAAATATGTACTGGGTTAAAAAGTTCTAGTTATCCGGTAATTCAACATTATATTAATGGAAAACTATTTTGTAACGACTATTATAACGATAACAAAACATTATTCACGTCAAATCTGGTTAAGTTTGATCCCTTACCACGAACCATCCCAAATTTTAATCCCAACGAAAAGACAAAGTTATTAGTACCTTGCCCTCGAGTTGATTGTCAATCTGTTGGCTGCAATTGGAAATGTTACAAATGTCAGCAGGACATCGAGTATGGGTATAATCAGCACTTTTATTGTGAGTGTGGTGAAAGTGAAGTCGCCAATTGTAAGTTCAAGTGTAACAGTTCCCATCATATTGGAGGATATATACCTTTCAAATTAGATACGCTTATTGATTTGTTACCATCAGAACCTCCTGAAGAAATCAATGTACTATTGCTTGGCGAAACAGGTGTAGGGAAATCTACATTTATAAACGCCTTTGCGAATTATCTTAAATTCGATACATTAGTTGATGCAAAATCTGGAGATATGATTGAACTTATTTCATCCATTTTTACAATAACGGATGAAAATTATGATACGAAAACAATAAAGATTGGTGATAATGATTCAAATGAACAATTAGAAAATGTAGGTATGTCATGTACTTTAGGATGTAAAAGTTATGTATTCTATGCACCTGGAAACAAACTCATAAGATTGATTGATACTCCTGGAGTAGGTGATACTAGGGGATTAGATCAAGATAAGAAAAATTTTGAAAATATTTTATGTTATATTAGTCATTTTCAATATTTAAATGGAATATGTATCCTTCTAAAACCAAATAATTCACGTTTAAATGTAGTATTTAAGTTTTGTATACAAGAATTATTATTACATCTTCATAAGAATGCAAAGGAAAACATTGTATTTTGCTTTACAAATGCTAGAGGAACATTTTATCGTCCAGGAGATACTTTACCACCACTTAAAAAACAACTTAAAGAACTTGAAAAGCGATCTAATGTTGAAATTAAAGTCAATCAAGATACATTATATTGTTTTGATAATGAATCATTTAGATTCTTAGCAGCAATAAAGAAAGGTTTATCATTTACTGATGCAGATGAAAAAAGTTTTGCGGAAAGTTGGAAAAAGTCGATGGATGAATCATCGAGACTTATTGAGTATATTGTGACACGACCTCCTCATAAAGTGAAAGATACTCTTTCACTTAATAATTCAAGAAATTTAGTAATGCTTCTTTCTAGACCTCTTGCAAAAATGGAACAACTTATACAAACGAATATTAATCAAATTGAAGAACAACAAAAGGCATTAGCAGATTCCAATCAAACCATAGAAGAACTTAAAGAAAAAATGTATATTAAACAACTGGATCTTGAACCTGTAGCGTTAGAATATCCTAGAACTGTTTGTACCAGTAATAGTTGTATTGAATTACGTAAAGTTGAAAAATCAAATATTCAATATATAGATTATAAAAAACATTGTGATCCACGTTGTTATATACCGTTTGCTAAATTTAATGTGATGAATCAATTCTTATGGTTATGTGGGGCTATGTCAAAAGGAAGATGTAAAGTTTGTAATTGTGAATGGAATAAACATAAGCATATCACTTACGAAAACAAACCGATAACGAAAATCTTTATTGATCTTAATGTAGAATGGAGAATCTTTGAAGAAAAATCATATCAAGAAATAAAAGAAGAAATTATAGAGCAATATCAAACAAGAGTTAACGAATTAAAAAAAGAAAAAGAGACCATGAATAAAATTTGTGTTAAATTTGCACAATTTTTAAGACAAAATGCGATAGCTACTTTTAATGATACATATGTAGATTACTTAGATCTATTCATAAATGAAGAAAAGATTAAGAAAGGTAATGATCCGGAATTTTATGATGATAAAATCCTTAAAGGACTTGAAGAAACTAAAAAAAATTATTTGGAACAAATAAAATTTATAAAACAAGCAATTAATAATAACAATCCTTCAATATCTCCAATTTCACCAGAAGATATAGTTGAACTCGAACAACAATTATATAATTTACCGATCAATGGTTCTACTCTAAAAAAAATAAAAGAAGAAGCGGAAAATAGTCAAATTAATGCATTTAAATATAAAGAAAATCACTGTATGCTTTTAGGAAATGATTTTTATCAAAAATTACTTTCAAAATCAAACACATTAGCTACTAAGATAACCAGTAAATTACATTCTTAATCACAATTATGTATTTATGCTGTTTTTTTTTTATGTACTATATAGATTAAGAAATCAATTAATATTATTTGTTTATAATGGTGTAAAATTTTTTATAATAAATTAACGAATTAACTTATTTTCAAGATATAGTGAATTTTATATTTATTGTGTAAGCTATTTATTAAAAATGAATAAAAAAATTAAAATTATTATTCTACCTATTTGTAGTTATGGTTTAACAGATGGTATATGTATACATGGGGCGAATTAGGTTCAAGCCATGCCGAAATATTACGGCACATTACACCAATTCGGCATTGCACCGCCGGTGTAATACTGGCGTAATACTAATATTTTAATATGAATCTTCAAACATAATTTTGGCGCAATAAATTTCACCAATACGCTGCCTAAATGCCGAATTATCTGGAACAATTACGCCCCCATTGTATAGGTATATGCAAAAATAATCATTAATTTATTATCGCGTTGAGCGAGAGAATCAAGTATAAAATCGAGTTGATCATTGCAAAAATATACAGACAGTCAGATATCATCTATTTTATAGATTTATTCTATAATGATGGCAATATAATTAAATTTTATCTTTATTTTATCAATTGAAATAAATATTAGAAAATCACCGAACTGCGAAGATGTAATACGTCAAAAAAAAGTAATATCAATAATTAATTTTAATCGATTTTTGGTCAAGTGTGATCAATTAATCGATCATTATTTTTGAGTCGTGAGCCTAATTTTAATGTCTAAACATGGAATTAATCAAATCTTGTCTTGTTCGCAAATAATAAAATTTGTAAATTGAATAAATAGTTGGTAATATTCAACGAAATAAACTCCTACTGTAGTTCATGAAGATCTGAGTCTCGACTCTCGAGTAGTCTCAAATCAATAATATTTAGTTCAGAATTTATAATCTAAATATAGTTACGAAAATAAATAATTATCAACATTGTGATTATTGCTAGGAAACGGAAACCGTTAGCAAAAAAAGATACAAACAAAATTTGCGATTTCACTGGGTAACAATCACGTGGCGGATAGAGATACTCGCAAATTTTTTCATATTGCGTAGAAATAAGTAGTCCTTCGCTTCGTTCCGGAGTCTCCGGGCGATAACTCAGTACTTTATAGAGAATTATAAAATTGGAGGATGCAACGTATTTAACATAAAATAAAATATAATTCAATATATTTTGTTTAAACCCAATAAACTTTATTTGAGATCGGAAATAAAAAAAAACCGAAGACAAAACAAATAAAAATTTAAAATAATTCAAAGATATCAAACTTGAGAACATATTAATATCAATTAATAGATATTAAATGTAATATTACGCTAATAGTATTTAGAAACTAAAAATCGTAAACTATAGTATTTATTGACTTCATTTTTCTAAAAATGGATTATCTGAAAATCTTTGCGAATGTATTCGATATAAAGTTTATTGATCTTGAATAATAACTTTCTCTATATCTGAACACATTATTCTGACTACGCTTTGCTTCATCTTTAATTTTTTTTAGAGTATGACCATTGATTGGTAGATTGTACAATTGCTGTTCAAGCTTGGCTATATCGTTTGGTGATATTGTAGGCATGGAAGGATCATTATTTTCAATTGCTTTTTTAATAACCTCAATTTGTTCCAAATAACTTCTTTTTGTAGCTTCAAGTCCCTTGAGAATTTCGTCATCATAGCGATTAGGATCGGCACTCTTTTTAATTTTTTCTTCGTTTATGAAATGATCCAGGTAGTCTGCATATGCATCATTAAAAGCGGCTATTGCATTTTGTCTCAAAAATTGCGCAAACTTTAAGCTAATTTTATTTATTGTATGCTGTTCTGTTTGCAGTTGAATTACTCTTTTTTGATAATCCTCTATAATTGCTTTTTTGGTTTCTTGATCTGATTTCTTTTTTGAAATCTGCAACTCTACATTTTGGTCGACAATTTTTTTAATGACCTTTTTATTCTCGTATGTAATGTGCATATGCTTATCCCATTTACAATCACAAAAATTACATGTTCCTGCTGAATTCATAGCAGCGCATCCTCTTAGTGCTGAAGTGTTTACTTCATTGCATGTAACACCGTTTAGATAACAATGGTCGTGACAGTGTGTTACATAATTTACCTTGCTAATATTTGTTTGTTCAATTTGCAATGATTCGACACAACTAATGCTGGTACATACAGTTCTTGGATATCCCAATGTTACTGGTTCGAGATCTATTTGTGGAATGTATAGATTTTCTTTAAGCTCTTCTATAGACTTATCAGAATTTTTTATTTCATTTTGTTGTTCTTTAATTAGCTTAATATTTGTTTGAATAAGTTGTCCTATCTCTGCAAGTGGTTTAGAAAGGAGGACTACTATATTTCTAGAGCTATTTAACGACAAAGTATCTTTTACCGCGTGAGGTGGGCGTGTCACAAGATACTGAATAAGTCTTAATGATTCATTCACAGACTTTTTCCAACTCTCTGAAAAATTTTGTTCATCTGCATCCGTAAATGATATACCTTTCTTTATTGCTGCTAGAAATCTAAATGATTCGTTATCAAAACAATATATTGTATCATGATTGACCTTTATTTCAACACTAGATCGTTCTTTAAGGTCTCCAAGTTGTTTTTTAAGTGGTGGTAATGTATCTCCTGGACGGTAGAAAGTTCCTCTAGCATTGGTAAAGCAGAAGACAATATTATCCTTTGCATTTCTATGAAGGTGTGATAACAATTCTTGTATGCAGAACCTAAATACTACAGTCAATCGAGCATTATTAGGCTTGAGAAGGATACATATTCCATTTATGTATCGGTGATAACTAATATATTTCAGAATGTTTTCAAAATTTTTTTTGTCTTGGTCTAATCCTCTAGTATCTCCTATTCCGGGAGTATCAATCAATCTTATGAGTTTGTTTTCAGCTGCATAGAAGACATAGCTATTACATTCTTGAGTTGATGACATTCCTACATTTTCTAATTGCTCATTTGAATCATCATTACCTATTTTTATTGTTTGAGTATCATAATTTTCATCTGTTAAGGTAAATTTTGATGATATTAGTACTTCCATATTTCTAGTTTTTGCTTCACTTAATGTATCAAATCTTAGATAGTTTACAAAGGCATTTATGAACGTGGATTTTCCTACACCAGTCTCACCAAGTAATAATATATTTATTTCTTCTGGAGGCGCCGACGGTAGCAGTGTGATAAGTGTGTTTAATTCAAAAGATACATATCCTTCATCATGATCAGGACCATTGCATTTGAATTTGCAATTGCTGATACTACTTTCACCACATCCACAGTACAAATACCGGTTATATCCATATTCAACGTCATGCTGACATTTGAAACACCTCCAATTACAAAATGTAGAACAATTAGCTTGGGGACAAGGTACTAATAACCGCGCCTTCTCAATGGCATTATTTTTTGGTCTGAAATGTGGTTGAGGATCAAATTTAATAAGATTTGATGTAAATAACGTTTTATTGGCATTATAATAGTCATTACTTTCTAATCTTCCATTGACATAATGCTGAATTACTGGATAACCAGGACCTTTTATATTGGGACATATTTTAGGGTCAGCTACAAAGAACTTACTCGACTTCTCATTTAAATTATATAAATCTTGAAATACATTATGCACTGGCGATGAACTATCATGAATAATATTTTCATCAATAAGTATGTAGACATGGCCCTTTGAATTCTTACGCACAATATGCTCAATAGTTGAATTCTTGTCAAGATACTCTACATTTTTTTTTTTAAGAGTAAGTACCAAGTCGGCCCTTCTAGATAATGATCGATATTTATCAATGAATGTCATAATAGAACTCTTGGATAAGTCACCTTTTTGAAACTTATTCAATATGCTCTCAAGCTCATCAATATTACTTTTTCCAGAACGTATTTTAACTAAACTTTCCGCGAACTCCTTTCTAAATTTCGCTTCCTCCAATCTTAATTCTTGTACATGTTTGTTAATCTCATCAAAGATCTTACAGGATATGAGATTAGAAATATATTTTGCATCATTAAATAGATCATTGAGCCTTTGTTTTGATTCGAATAAACCATCAAAAACTTGTTCTGCTTTTAGAATAATTTCTTCACTTGATTCCATTATCAAACTATTAACTTTGGTATTTATAGTAAGTTGCCTCGCAAGTTCTGATAATGGATAGAGAGTATATTCAATTGGAAATCCTTTTCCATCATTAGATTGTTTGGCGTACGAAGGAAGCTCTTCCATTACTTTCCTTGCTTCATCAAAGGATTGAGAAAATTTCTTATTATGCGGTACAGCATCCCCGAAAAGCTTTATAGAGAAACGTTTCATAAGGTTAAGTTGATTCTTTTCAGCGTCTACGTCACCATTTCCAGTAATAGAAAGGGATAATTTTTCAAAATAAGACTTTAACGCTGCTTCAACTTGATGCTTGTCCGCTTCCTTCATGTTTTTACATTCATATGATGCAATCATAGTAGCTCCCCATTTTATTCCTATCACGACGTGAGTGGCATCTGTGTTACTAAATCCGTCAGTAGAAATGCATGCTTTAACATCATCACGACAAATATTTAAATTTTCTTCAAATGAAGTCACTCTATATATTAGATTGCCTTTTACGGTTCTAGAACTATCTTTTACATCGCTTAAATACTTTCCTGAACCTTCTAAAGCAAACAGTCCCGCGAGAACGCTTAATCTTAGCTCTGCTTCAACGTCTAATTTGTCGAATTTTTCCTTATACAAATCATCATATTCATATAATAATTCACTGTTGGGTATGTCAACTCCGCTTATGGAATCATTTGGAATCTTCGCTTTAAATATCGTAGTACCACAGAACGTATCCCTTGTGGCATTATATAGAGACCCAATAAATGCGGCTCTACCCAGAGATTTTCGTCGTATTATTTTATTAGCAGTGTCTGTCATTAGAAAGATTAATTGCAATACAGAGTATTAAAATTAAGTCGTTTTAAAGGTTTTTTTTCATTCAGTGCATCTTGTAACTTAAACACTCGTACAAATCTCCTATTACAGAAATATCCTTCCAAATCAAAAATTGTTGCCTTTTTGAGAAACAATTACGAATTTTAAAAGGGTAATCTTTTTTGTAATACGAAGTTTCATGTGAATTGTTCATTTGGTATTAATAATAATATCTATTTTAATCGAACAAGCTAAAATATTGACAATATTAACTTATTTTTTTTGATTGTTTGATTGTTTGAATTTTTTTTTTTTTTTTTTTTTTTAGGAAAAAACGTAGTGATCGTCCTATTATCAATCGGAATTATTGACCGGTTTTAGCCGGTTATCAAAAAAAAAAAAAAAAATGAAAATGAAAAAAATTCAATACCTTTTAATTCTTTGATAATTCAGTTAATATCTTTTTTGAAAATTCTAATACTATATTTATTTAATTTATAATGAGCGTCCATTGTCTTTTTGTTTATTATATTCGAGACATATAATACTTTTTACAAATTTTATAAATTAATTTTGTTAGTAATTAGTCTATTATTGTTTAAAAAGAATTTATGTTTAGATTCAATGGATGTGTAAGTTGGCAGATGAATCTCATGTAACAACTTGCCCTTATTTGTAATGATTTTTCAATTTTAATTTCTTTTACTTTAATTATTTTGGTTAGATACATTTGGGCTGATTTTTCTTGTTATCTAAATATGCCTAATATTTACTATTTTAGTGTAGAACTTTTTTTTTAAAAAAAAAATTATTATAATAAATAGTACATCAGCAACTTGTTTTGAATGCAAAATTATTGTATTACAGCCTACAAAATAATATAAAAATTTTTCATGATTATTTTCCTTATGATCATATTTTTTGTATTCATCTCTATCAAATATGAGGACGGAGTGACGGACGTTTCCTTCGGTTCGGGTCGGTTAGGACTCCGAGCAATAAGCGAAAGCAAACTATAATAGAATGAAATAACGTGTAGATCTTCCTTTTATTGGATAATACCAGGCGGCATTATGTAATTCTGGCCCTGATAGTAAATGAGCTTGTTACCCATTTATAATTATATTGCTCAGAATCCTGTCCGGAACTGGAACCGGGTCCTCAATATTGAAGCAACCAGCAAGTACAGTCCCCATATGCAATTATATTAAAAAACGAAACAAAATTTAATGTTTCATTGTTAAATGTAAAACAAATTATAAATCATTAATAATGTTGGCGTATTATGTACAACATTGTGCAAATACTAGATCCTTTCAGACTAGGACAGTACCCATGATTTCACTTTCTTTTTCGGTTGACTTAGATATTCTTTATAGATTATGCGAATTGTACTTAATTTTTATTTAATTTTTTAGATTGTTTGCATTTTCGGTTATCTTTGTATCTTTTTTGGTTGAGTTTTTATTTTGATCTTTGTTCTTGTATCATTTTTTTGTTGATTTTAATCTTCAACTAATTACTTTGGATCCACTATCTTGCTTGCATCGATGAGTTACTTTATTTTGGATTTTGTTTGTTATTTCATTGTATTGTCAACACTTGACTTTTAATCATTGATGATGATTGATGTTGTTTATAGAGAATCCGTCTATCCGGATAATCCGTCTTAAATCCGATCCGAACTCAGATAACGGATAATTTTCTGGATGCATCATCCGTCACGGATGAATCCGGATTAACCCGTCAGATAATCCGTTATTTATACGTTGGCATATAGTTGGTATATAGTCGTTAAGTTAAAAAGTTAATAACTTGATGTTTACTATAAAGGCTTAAAGTATCAATATATTATCAAAATAATAAAACTGCTATAATCTATGTAGATAATATATTTTTTTAATAAATACAATATGATAAGGCCGGACCAAACAAATAATTTGTTTAACATAACCCCTCTTTTTGTCTTCAAAATAGTTCTTTAACGACACCTATTGATGAATAAAATTGTAAAAACTCATGTGACTGTTCAATATTATGTTATTTACATTTCATCCAATCAAAAATCTCTGTTCAAGCTATGCACTATGAAAAAATTTCTTTAAAATATACTAAAAATATACTTAAATTTTAAAATAGACTCGAAAAATGCTTAAAAAATACACTAAAAAAAAAATTTAAAATACACTTAAATTGCAATTTTAAGTATAATTTAAGTATAATTTATACGTTTTAAGTATATTTTTTTCTTAGGGATGCAATTATAGTGGATCGATCATCATTTTCGCAATTTTAAGAATATCACCTTTTAAAGAAAACAATATATTTGAATTTGCATATCCATTCATTTGGATTAACTGTTAATGTTTCATTTTTTTTTTGAAGTTTAAACAAAAAAAAGGAAGTGAAACTAATTGATCTCTCAGTAAATCCGGTATTTATAAGTGAAGCTGTTGTTGCGTGAGGACATGGCACTTATTAGAAATTGTCTGTTACTTTAGTTTCGTGTAAAGTAAGAGTAAATGGCAAACCTATGAAAACAAGTGAAAAATACGCAGTTATTTATATGTACATTAATTTTGGTTCTATATATAAATTTATGAGAAATAATATTTCAACAACATGAATCTATTGATAAATGTTTTATTACTAGACAGATTATCAGGTTTAAAAGAAAAGTTTTTATTTAAATGACTGCTACTTAGTTAAATTTGTCTATCTATAAAGCTTCCATAGTAAAAAAAAAAATAATAAAAGATATGTTCGAATTTAATTAGGCTATCTAATAATTAAAAAAATAAGAAAGATTATTCTACTAAAATATATTAACTAACTAGGATTATAGGAACGTTAACGGTCCGGTCTTAGGACCGATTTTGGACTGAACCGAATGATACTTGAACAATATCCTGATGAAAAACCTGACAGTATCGAGAATGCGTGTAATATTATTCTCTTACTCTTTTTATTATTCCGAAACCCCCTTAGAAAAAAACTTATTCCTTGATCTATTAAGGATATTAAATCGGTTTTATTGAATTTCTAGGACCGGACCGATGGTCCTTGGATAATTCAAAAATTTAGTGTCGCCCGCTTTGCGTAATGCGTAAAAATCTGAAGCCATGTGACATAATCAGGACCGATTTATAGGACTGCGGTTTCATAGGTATGAATCGGTCCCGGTCCGTGGGTCTTGGACCGAGGACTGGAAACCGTTGTGGCCTTGTGGATCCGGAGCGATTTAACACCCTTATTTAATGCCCTTATTTATCACAAATATCATATCTGTTATTTATCTGTTTCACAAATTTTATTTTTATGCTTTTATTGTTTTTATTTTATCTCATTGTTTGTTTATCGATGTAGCACAAAACTTCAATAACGTGACGCAGGTGATATTATCGACATCACGTTTCGTAACATGTATAATGAAGAAAAATAAATTTTAATATTAATACTACTATTATAACATTTTCTTACTTCATTTTCTCCTAATTTTTCGTTATGTCAAATAACTTTTTAAAAGTTTCATTTCTAATAGTATATGTAACATCATGGTTTAAGATCAAGCAATAGTGTCATTTGACTTAAATATCATTAATAATTTTCTATAATTTCCACAAAACAAACTAACAATTAATTAATTAATTATACTAGCTTTAATATTACATACTGTATGATAGATAATACAGTAATAACAATAAGAGAAAAGTCTATATTGTATTACAGGCACCTAAAAATATTATAAAAATCTCTTTCCTTGCTTTATAGTCTCCTTCCTCTACTTCTCTATTCCTTCTTTCTAATTTTTTTGCTCCTATTCCTAAACTTTCACAATAACTTTCAATATTTCTTATGCTGAGCATAATTTCGATTAAAATCTCATTCTTACTTTCTATTCTGCTTCTTCCCCGCCTTGCCGGTAAACATTATCATTTCTTCTACTTTTCCATGGCAAATTATTTCGTGCCCATCTACCACTTCTCCTCTGTTGAATCATTTCTTGAATGCATTTTCCCAATATACCATTTCCCAAAGTCAATTTTCCGAATGCTTATTTCTCGAACTTGGATCATTTTCTGAAATTCCATTTTCCCGAGTGCCAACTGAATTTTCTGAATCCCAATTTCCTGAAGTCCAATTTCTCGAATCCCAATTTCCAATACCTAGACTACTTTTTTTTTTAATTTATTACATAATTTATGTATTTGCTGTACAATTCACCCTCACTATAATGAGGGTCAATTCATTATTTATAAAAGATCTGTACCTGAACTTTTCTTCATTATAGCAAGTTATTCACTATATAAAATTCACTATAGAGAGGGTGAACTGTATATGGAAATAAATAATAGCAAGGATTAAGGAAGTATTGCGTTGCGTCAAGAATTTTATTGTCAAATTATTAAATATATGTACTTAATAATGTATGCACTAGCAATAATTTACTGCATAGTGGATCAGATCTTTTTTTATGGTTTTTACGTAAAATAGTTTTCGTAACATATTTGTATTTTATTATATATTTTTATATTAACTTAAAACTTATGTTAATGTTATTTCATTTTAAATTTGTAATAAAATAACCTATAAATAATATCTATTTTAAAAAAGAAATTTAATATACATCATTTATTAAATCCAGTAAAATACTAGGAAAATTGGAGTTTTGGGAAATGATCCAGTTCGGGAAATGGCTAATTGAAAAATTGACTTGAGGAAACGATATATTCGGGCTCGGCAATAATTTTGATCACAATGATACAAACCATGTATTAGTACAATCTTTGCATGCAGTTTTATGGGTGAATCTGGTATATGATCAATTGAATTTTAGCCAATTAAATCCCATGGACAGGTCTCCCATGAGCAGTTTTTTGGCAAAATTTACCACATGCAGTCGAATGAGATTGCAATATTTAATTAAGGGGAATTGGAATGATTAATCATATTTTTCCTTCATCGATCTTGAATTAATTGAGAATGATGTGGCGTTGAAATTTAGTCTTTCGCTTCTACATCAATTTTTGATCAATTTATCAGTTGGGCTTTTAATAGGTTTCTAATGGTTCGTTTCTTACTCATTTTTTAGGAGATTCTTCAGATTTTCTTGCAGTAAGTTTTTTTAGACGGTCAGCCTTTGGACACGTGAAATTTCCAACAGTTAGTTTCTCTTTTTAGGTTCTTTCAGTTTAAATTAAATATTTTTCATTTTATTTTATTTTAACAAAATGGTAACTAGCATTTCTTCTTTTTATCTTTAGATCAGTGTTCGGAAATGACCTGGTCATTTGACCATTTAAATGATTTAGGAAATCATTTGTCATTATTCATAATCATTTATCATTTGGTCATTTCAATTATTTGATTTTGATTGGCTAATATTTATCGTATAAATAATCATGTGACTATAATTAAAAAATAATGAACGTAGTGTAGGCAAAAATTATAATGCTGGCCAAGATTACATTCAAATGATCATGGTCATTTGTCATTTGAGCATTGAAATGACATGTCATTTATCATTTATCATTTGAGTCATTTGGTCATTTCAAGTCATTTGCCGAACACTGCTTTAGATGATTGAGCCTTTGGACGCAGAGATTTCTAACGGTTAGTTTCTTCTTCTAGTTTCTTTTAGATTTCTATAGTACACTGCTTTTGGTAAGTTAAATTTTTTATTTAATTTTTTTACTTTAACAAACTTTAGCTAATATTTCAGGGTTACTTTTTTTTAGACAACTGGGTCTCTAAACGCGTGGAATTTTGGTGGATTTCATGTCCATAAGTTATATTATTATTCTCCTTACTTGCGAAGAAATTCGTCAACAAATAAAAGGAAATAATGAACTTGAGTACATATTAAATTATGCAATATTTTACAAAAATCAGTAAGAAATAATAAATATAGTCTGACGTTTCTATTTACTTTTGTAGGTTTCAATGCACAGTTCCATCATTTGAAAAGAAAATTCTTTAAATCTCTCTCCTAATCTAATAATAACTTACTCTTGGTCATTATTTTACAAAGAAATTACAGAGTACAACTAAAAATAAGGTCATATGCACGAATTTTATTGGTATTTTAAAGCGTTAGAATTTACTAAAAGAAATATTTCAAATTAAATATTTTAGCATATTTGTAATATATTTTCATAATATGACAGTTATATAAAATTAAATATTTCTAACATAATTTTAATATATTTTCGTTATGTGACAGCTATATAAAATTAAATATTTTGAACATATTTTTAATATATTTTCATTATATGACAGTTATATAAAATTAAAATCTTTAAAACATATTTTTGATATATGATAGCTATATAAAATTAAATTTTTAAAACATATGTCCAGCATATTGTATACATATAGTTATAAGAGAGATAACAGAAATGCAAATATCATATGTCCGATATATTTTAAAAATTTCGCTAACATATTTTTTATATTGATGGGATTCTGCTAAGATATTAATGAGATATTGATTTAACTTTATTTATTACTTTGTAACTCAGTATTTTATAGAGAATTATAAGTTGGAGGATGCAAAGTATTTTACATAAAATTAAATATAATTCAACATATTTATGTTTAAACCCAATAAATAGACTTCAGTTTATTGATATCAAAGTGAAAAAACAAAGACGAGCAAATTAATATAAACTCATTTAAAATAATTCAAAAATATTGAAACTTGATGTCCAAGTAAAGAAATTTTAAATGAACATATTAATATCAATACCTTGTTAATAGTATTTAGAAATAAATGGATTTAAATAAATAAACTGTGAAAACATTATTCAACTTTCTGAAAATGGATTATCTGAAAATTATTGCGAATGAATTTTGAAATATATTTTTTTGATCTTGAATAGTAGCTTTCCTTATATCTAAATACACTAGTCTGACTACGCTCTGCTTCATCTTTTATTTTTTTTAGAGTAAGACCGTTGATTGGTAGATTGTACAATTGCTGTTCTAGATCGGCTATTTCAATTGGTGATATTGTATGCATGGAAGGATCGTTGCCCTCAATTGCTTGTTTAATAATCTCAATTTGTTCCAAGTAGCTACTTCTGGTAGTTTCAAGTCCTTTAAGAATTTCGTCATCATAACGATTAGGGTCGGCATTCTTTTTAATCTTTTCTTCATTTATGAAATGATCCAAGTAATCCGCATATGCATCATTAAAAGCAGCTATTGCATTTTGTCTTAAAAATTGCGCAAACTTTAAGCTAATTTTATTTATTGTACCTTGCTCTGTTTGCAGTTGATTTACCCTTTTTTGGTAATCCTCTATAATTGCTCTTTTTGTTTCTTGATCTGATCTCTTTTTTGAAATCTGCGATTCCACATTCTGGTCGACAATGTTGATAGTCACTTCTTTATTTTCGTACGTAATGTGCATATGTTTATCCCATTGACAGCCACATTTACATTTTCCACTTGAATTCATCGCGCTACAATGTCTCAAAGCTGCTGTGTGTGTCACGTTGCATGCTACACCTTTCAAATAACAATGAGAATGGCAGTGTGTTACGTAGTCAACCTTCTTAGTATTAGTTTGACTATTACTTACTAATTTAACACAACCGGAGCTGGTGCACACAGTTCTTGGATATTCCAATGTTACTGGTTCGAGATCTATTTGTGGAATGTACAATTGATCTTTAAGCTCTTCTATAGTTTGGTTAGAATTTGCTATTTCATTTTTTTTTTCATTGATTAGCTTAATATTTGTTTGTATAAGTTGTCCCATCTCTGCAAGTGGTCTAGAAAGAATTACTACTATTTTTCTAGAGCTGTTCAATGATAGAGTATCTTTTACCGCGTGAGGCGGACGTGTCACAAGATACTGAATAAGTCTCGATGATTCGTCCACAGACTTTTTCCAGCTTTCTGCAAAATTTTGTTCATCTGTTTCGAAATTCATATCTTCCTTAATTGCCGCTAGAAATCTAAATGATTCGTTATCAAAACAATATATTGTATCTTTATTGACCGATATTTCAACACCAGATCGTTGCTTGAGCTCTCCAAGTTGTTTTTTGAGTGGAGGTAATGTATCTCCTGGACGGTAAAATGTTCCTCTAGCATTAGTGAAGCAAAATACGATATTGTCCTTCGCACTTCTATGAAGATGCGATAACAATTCTTGTATGCAGAATCTAAATACGACAGTCAATCTAGCATTATTAGGTTTGAGAAGGATACATATTCCGTTTATGTACCGGTGATAACTAATATATCTCAGAATATTTTCAAAATTTTTTTTGTCATGATCTAATCCTCTAGTGTCTCCTATTCCAGGAGTATCAATCAATCTTATGAGCTTGTTTTCTTCATTTGCATAGAAGACATAACTATTGCATTCTTGAGTTGATGACATACCTACATTTTCTAATTGCTCATTTGAATCATCATCACCTATTTTTATTGTCCGAGAATCAAAATTTTCATCTGTTAATGTAAATTTTGATGGTATTAACACCTCCATATTCTCGGATTTTGCATCATTTAATGTATCGAATTTAAGATAATTAACAAAAGCATTTATAAATGTAGATTTTCCTACACCTGTCTCACCAAGTAATAATATGTTTATTTCTTCTGGGGGCTCTGACGGAAGCAGTTTGGTAAGTGTGTCTAATTCAAAAGATACATATCCTTCATTATGATCAGGACCATTGCATTTGAATTTGCAATTTCCGATACTACTTTCACCACATCCACAGTACAAATGCAAGTTATACCCATATTCAACGTCTTGGTGACATTTGAAGCATTTCCAATTACAAAATGTAGAACAATTAGCTTGGGGACAAGGTACTAGTAACCGCGACTTCTCAATGGAATCATTTTTCGGTTTGAGATGTGATTGAAGATCAATTTTAATAAGATTTGATGTAAATAACGATATATTGTCATTATAATAATCATTACTTTCTAATCTTCCATCGACATAATGACGAATTACTGGATAGCCAGGACCTTTTATATTGGGACATTTGTTAGGGTCAGCTACAAAGAACTTACTCGACTTCTCATTTAAATTATATAGATCTTGAAATACACTATGCACTGGTGATGAATTATCATTAATAATATCTCCATCTATAAGTATGTAGACATGACCTTTTGAATTCTTACATAGAATATATTCAATAGTAGAGTATTTATCAAGATACTCTACTCTTTTTTCTTTAAAGTTGGCCTCTTTAGATACTGATCGGTATTGATCATTGAACGTCATAATAGAACTCTTGGATAAGACACCTTTTTGAAACTTCTTCAATATGCTCTCAAGCTCATCAATATTACCTTTTCCAGAACGTATTTTAACTAGACTTTCCGCGAACTCCTTTCTAAATTTCGTTTCTTCTAATTTAACCTTTTGTACATGACCTCTAATCTCATAAAATTTCTTATTGAATATGATATTAGAGATATTATATTTTGCATCATTAAATAAATCATTGAGCCTTTGTTTTGCTTTGAATAAACCATCAAAAACTTGTTCTATTCTTGGAATAATTTCTTCACTTGATGTCATCATTATATTATCAACTGTGATATTTTGAGTAATTTTCTTCGCAAGTTCAGACAATGGATAGAGAGTATATTCAATTGGAAATCCTTTTCCATCATTAAATTGTTTGGCGTATAGAGGAAGCTCTTTCATGACTTTCCTTGCTTCATCAAAGGATTGAGGGAATTTCTTATTATGCGGTACAGCATCTCCGAAAAGCTTTATGGAGAAACGTTTCATAAGGTTAGGTTGATTCTTTTCGGCGTCTACGTTACCATTTCCGGAAATAGAAAGTGATAATTTTTCAAGATAAGACTTTAATTCTGCTTCAACTTGATGTTTGTCCGCTTCCTTCATGTTTTTACATTCATATGATGCAATCATAGTAGCTCCCCATTTTATTCCTATCACGACGTGAGTGGCATCTGTGTTACTAAATCCGTCAGTAGAAATGCATGCTTTAACATCATCACGACAAATATTTAAATTTTCTTCAAATGAAGTCACTCTATATATTAGATTGCCTTTTACAGTTCTAGAACTATCTTTTACATCGCTTAAGTACTTTCCTGAACCTTCTAAAGCAAGAAACCCTGCAAGAACGCTTAATTTTAGCTCAGCTTCAACGTCTAATTTGTTGAACTTTTCCACATATGAATCTTCATATTCATATAATAATTCACCGCTGGTTATGGCAACTCCGCTTATAGAATCATTTGGAACCTTCGCTTTAAATATCGTAGTGCCACAGAACGTATCTCTTGTTGCATTATAAAGAGACCCAATAAATGCGGCTCTACCTAGAGACTTTCGTCGTATAATTTTATTAGTAGTATCTGTCATTGGAGAGTTCTATTGCGATGCATAGTATTAAAAATCAAGTCGTATTATATGATTTTTATGCCATGCAGGTATTTGCACAAGCCAAAAGTACTCCCTTTGTAAAAACAATACCGAATTTTAAAAAGGCAAATATTTGTTGTAACCGACACAATAATTTCAATTGTTGTTATTATTTGGTAGTAATATTTTATTTTAATTGGTTAATTGATAATATTAATTTATTTTCTAATTGTTTGATTCCTTTTTTTTTGTTTATTCGGCGCGTCATTGTATGGGGAAATCATCTGACACGTAGTAATAGGTTCAGACGTTCAGTACACGTGTTAATTATCCAATATTATAAAATTTAACCCTATTAAAAAAAAAAAAATAATCGACGTTCTGATTTTCAATCGACATCTGATTTCTGCCGATCATGTGGGAATCCAGAATCCACTAGATCAAATTTCAATTAGAAGTGAAATCAGCTTGTCTTTATTTGTAAATGATTATTTATTTTCAATTTTAATTTCCTTTTCTAAATTTTTTTTTGGTTAGATAATTTGGGCTGATATCTTATGTTATACAAAAAAAAATGTAATATTTACTAATAAACAAATTATCGGTTCTGTCATAATTATTTTATTTTCTACGAAGTATAATAGATTTTTTATTTATATTATATTATCATTGATACGTTAAAAAAATGTTAAATCTTTGCGTATTATAATAGTAGTAAATAGTACAATAAAACTGTATAAAGTATTGTATTACAGCATACTTAATAAACAATTTATGAAAAAAGATGTACAATAAAACACCGTATTATGGAATTTTTTTTTTTATATAATTTCCTAATGACTATTAAATTAAATGTATTTTGATGCCAATATTTATTAATTTATAAACTATACCATATTCATACCATATTCTCAAATTTATACAACATCCAGTGAGAATTCTTGCAATTCTTTTATTTAATACTATTTTTAGAGTCACATTTCATGTCTGCTTTTCTCACGGTTTTTACAATTTCACTGTATTTATTTTAGAGCTTAATTATTAAGATCTATAAATCGATCTTTTTTTTTGTGTCATAAATCATTGAAAAATTGGTCGCATAAACGTTTTCAAAATTCGGTTTATAGTACTTGTAACAAGATATTGATATTTTGTATATTATTCACTTCATCAATATTATCATGAAAGAACTAATGTATTCATTGGAATTACTGTATATCTCAGGTTTTCAAATCCGTTTTGAACTTTGCAGAACAGTACGTCATCACGTCAGCATGTTAAAAGCATATACAAAGATACATTTTTCAAGCCAGTCACCACACTAAAAAAAAAAATGAAACATCCTTCGGGTTTAACCATACTAAAAATGTATCATTTAATTGCACAATAGTGTATGATATTATTAGACGTCAAGTATGTCATAGATCGGTCTAGGCAATTCCTTTCTTGCTGTAAATACATATGTCATATGTGCTTAAATGTACTACTATTATAGAAGCAAACTTTTCACAGAATATAGATAAACCATAATCACACATGAAGATGATTCTAAAGGAATGTAAATATTCCGAAGGAACATAATTAAAGCTAAAATTTCTTAATATCCTATATAGATTTTTATGATTATTTCTTATAGTAGCTAGTTATTAATAAATTTAATAAATGAAAAAACTTTATTAACTAGTAAAACTTTGTCAGCTATAAAGGTACCGCCAATCAATTTTTATAGAATCGTTGACTTCAAGTATATTTATGCTAAGAGAAAGACTTCTTACAATAATGTAGAATCAAATCTACTGTTGAAACCAAAGATAAAGATGTAAAATCATAGGTTGAAAATAATAAAAATTGGATTTCTGTTTTCGACACTCATCTCAAAAACGAGAACATAAAAATTGATAAGAAAAATTTTATATTTAAAGAATAAGAAACACATAAATAAATAGAGTATAAACAAACACGATGATTTCTTTGATTATCGTGTAATTTATCTAAAAATGAAATATTTCTTGTATTACAACTTTTAAGTGATGTAGGGACCAGTCTTACATAGTGCGCAGTATTATTTGTTAGACGCAGTATAATAATTATTTTAAGTGTATAAAGTGTAATTTTATAATGTACTGCGCCCGTAATGATATAAAACTGTTCTTGAGTATATTTTAGGGATTATTTTACAGGTAATTTATGATGTCATTTACGAATATCAAAAATGTGAAATTTTTCAACGTTTAAAATTAATGTGGTTGAAGATTGAAATTTGAAAACTAAAGTATGGGTTGGAGAAAAATGTTTGTTAGAATGAAAAGTGTAGAAAAAGTATGGTTGAAGTTTTACTTAGAGTGTTGTTGATTGAAATTTTGGTTTTCTTTAAATTTTTTTTTTTTTTTTTTTTTTATTTAGTAACGCGTTTATTAAGATAGAAATCAATTAAGATTACATAATTATCGCTAAACACTTAGAGTTATTAAACATAAAGTTTAAAAACCTCTATAACTAAACAAGTTCTAGTCTAATTATTTAAATTCTATAATATTCAAAAAAAAACAAAACTATCCTAAATTTTAATTTGTTTATGCCAAACGGATTTGATTGATTTCCCATCTATCGTATCCTGAATCATTTTATCTCTCGTTACTAAACTAATAGATTTTTCTAAACTAAGACTATTTTTACCATTTTTATTATTTTTCTTGATTTTTTTTGTTATTTTTGGATTTTTTCCAACGTCTACATCATCGTCCTTCCTATTATATTTCCTTTTCATCCCTTTATCTATACCTAAAGTTTTCTCGTATTCTATCATTTCCTCACATCGTTTTAACCAGATCTTGGAACGTATCTGCATATAACAAAAATTCCAGAGCGAAGCGATCAATTGTTGTTCTTCTTTGATTTTCGTAATTAAGTTGAAATTATTGTTATACACCCCTCTCAAAAGTTCATGTTCTCTAGTGAAGCCGAGCAAGATCTTAGAATCTTCTCTTATGACTTTTATAAAATCCAAATTGATTTTTCGGAGAATGTCCACTTCCGCAGTTTTCCCTGCTTTCCCTAATATTTCTTCGTATTCCCATAGTGCGCTTTCTATAATCTCTCTAATTGTAAAATTATTCCTTTCGCATTTCCATATATGTTCCCAGGTTTCTATTTCTTCATCACATCTTGGACATATATTGTTTTTATAGGTCTCTGGGTTTCGTTCGTGTAATACTTTAAGTGTTGGTAATTCTTTAATGAGATTCTTTATTTTATATGCTCGTTCAAAGGTATCTTCATTACTAGTTTGCATCATTGAAAATTTATTTCTATTACTCACGAATTCCAAGGATTTATTCCAATCTATCTCTTCCTTCCAATTATAGCAAAATAAATCCTCGATCTTTTTACTATTAAGAATTTCGTTTTTCCATTTTACAAACGTCACCTTTTTCTGCCAACCACGTAAATTACCCGGAATAATCTTATGATTCCAGAATAAATTGAACTCATCCAGAATCATACCTTCTTCGCATATATCGATCTTTGGTAAATTATCTTCGTGCATCTTTCCAATATTATTGAGCTCCTTCTTTATATTCGAATTATATTCCTCTAACAATTTAACCTCTCTATTATCCTGCATCTCTATAATAATATTATTCTCCTTAAGAATATTTTCGATTAAAACTAGTTCTAAAAAAAAATCATTATCTAGTCTTCGTCTTTTACTCAAATTTCCTAAAAAATCTTTAATAAGGCATACTACATTAGCGTTGATATTTAAAATTATTTTATAGTTAGCACTAACCAATAATAAACCTAATATCAAACTTCGTAAAATTATTTTAAATTCATTTGCTAAATAACTGTCGTAATATGCCAAAATTTTCAACTCATTGAAGTTATCAAATGAATTATTTCGTAAACTCCAAAGGACTATATACCGATTCTGTTTCTTGCCATTCTCATCTAACTTCATTTTAATTTTCTGCACAAATATTGTAAGGTACTCTTTCTTATTCAAAGTAGTCGTATCTAATGATTCTTCTTTCAAACTATTTTTAAATAAATTCATAGTATCCTCATCCGTTATCAAAATTCCATCTAACAGATCAATTTTCTTATTAAAATTATCAAGTATTCTTTCAGTTTCCGTGTAGTTCTGAATCATTTCATTCTTGATACGTATACTTCGCATCGTTTCATATGGTTTAATCCCAGTATCTTCTGTACGTTTGTTAATAATTCGACATTCCTGTGTTATAAGAGGTATCCAACAAGTTTTCTCGTTTTGTTCGTCCCTCAATTGTTTTCCAGTTCTTCCTTTCCGAATATTCCTCTCACATCCTTCGCATTTAATTAAATCCGGAGATTCGTCCTCGTCTCCAAGAATTTTCGGTATCAAATGATATCCAATTCTCTCATAATTCTTGCTTTGTGATTTTTTCTTATCCAGACCGAAAATAGGTAAACCTTCCTGGTTATTCCAAGTTACAATCATATCTTTCTCCAATTTCATTTCTTCGTCATATGTTCTAATATTAACTATACTTCTTTCATAATTTAAGTTTTTATATTCATCTTTCAAAGTTCTAGTACCTTGTATTGTGATCCTTTCTTTTATCAATTTAAACCAATTCGGCTGTTTCCCTTTAAAACTTATCTGTTGTTCTGCGCAAAAGTGTTTCCATTTCTTTATCCTATTGCAATCTGGTTCTAAAAGTTGTTCCAAAAATAAAATTCCTTTGTTTCGTCTTGTTTGCGCGCTTTTGAAAATTTCAGAATCTGGTAATAAATCAATTAAATCAATATTTCCTCCTCTTATTCTATGCTCGTATAAATCATTTCTTAATTCATGATCACATATACTCATCCGTTCCGATTTCAAAATTCGTAAAGCGTCTCTAATCCAGCAATTCTGTCCCTTAAAAATTTTAGTATCTACATCACCTATACACTGTGTCGTCCATATCCGCTCTTGTTCTTGCCATAACTTAATTTTAAAAATTTTTTTGAGTTTATCGTCACCGTTCGCCTGATAAATGATATTCTTACTTAA
Source organism: Rhizophagus sp. LPA8_4_AMF (assembly GCA_021464525.1). Lineage (NCBI taxonomy): Eukaryota > Fungi > Glomeromycota > Glomeromycetes > Glomerales > Glomeraceae > Rhizophagus > Rhizophagus sp. LPA8_4_AMF. The sequence continues at coordinate 7,569 of JADRCO010000266.1, read as the reverse complement.
AACTTCAAGCTGCAAATCGTAAATATGTTTCAAATTAAGAAAATCTTTATCGTATAGAATATAATTTGGAATATTTCTCGACATGTTTCCTTTATGTTTCAATAACCCCATTGATTCGATTCATTAATCTTTGACATTCATCCTTACTCAAAACCACAGCTTGTAATTGATATTCAATACGGGGTATAATCACCATATTCCATGTCGCTATGATTTGTTTATCCGTTAACTTTTTCCAAGTAAAAATTTGACATGCCGTATTGATTATTGATTTTATCTTTCTTATAAAATTCGATTTTTTGTTATCATGTCGAAAAAAAATGCCTAAATAACGATTGCCTTGTTCATTATTAATTTTGGTAATATTTTGATCACCTATCGATAAAGTTTCTTTATCATCATTAATTCTAATCACCTCGTATTTCCCTATATTTGCCTTAATATCGTTTATCAAAAAAAACTCGTGACATATAGTAATTAATTTTGCTAATTCTAACTTATTCTTCGCTATCAATGTCGTATCATCCATAAAAGCTGTTGCGTTTATCGTTATACTAGCTCTTTCTATATCCTCCTTTACCCTTATATCTCTTGGACGTGATCCTTGTATGGTATAGCCTGTTTCCTCTCTTAATTCTTCTAGTCGTGCTAAAAGTGCGTCATAAAAAATTCGCCATAATAGTGGGGACCACACTTCTCCTTGATCCACACCATCTTGTACATAAAATTCTTCAGTCGTTTCATTATTAACAATCACTCTATTGAAACGGTTTAGATTTATATCCATAATTATGTTGATAAATTTATTTGGTAATCTGATTCGTTTGAGGCTCTTTTCTAACATCGTCATACTTATTGAGTCAAAGGCTTTTGAGATGTCCATTAATAAAATCCAAGCTTTCTTATTATATTTATTGGCATCTTCTATAATTCCCTGAATAATTTTTAATGGTTCAAATGTACTATTATTTTTTAGAGCTGCATAATTGGTATCAATAAGTATTCTTTCCTTTGTAAGTATGTTACTGAGACGTTCTGTCAGAATTTTCAAATAAAGTTTTCGCCCAGTCTCAATTAATGTAATTGGTCTAGTTAGATTCAGATCTTGATTCCAATCTGATCTAACCGTTTTATTAATCGGATATATCAAACCTCTTTTCCATTCATCCAAAATCGTTTCTGTTTCTCGAAATTCATTCATCATTCCTAAAAATATATTTCGTGTTAAATCTTTACTATTCTTCCAAAAGTCATATGGTATGCCACTAATTCCTGGCGCCTTATTACTTTTCGTTGCTCTTATGGTTTCGTCTAGTTCTTCCCTCGTGATTTCTTTGAGTAGACTATTGTAAATATTAGGGTCAACATTCCTTAAAGGAGTGTATATTCTTCGCCAATGTTCGTCGTATTCAATTCCGTCTAAGTCAATATCCTTTGCTTTCGTCCAATTCTTATAATGCTCGTATACTCTTGATAATATCTGTTCCTTGTCTTTTTCTAACGTGTATTTGCCATTTTCTTCGATAATTAAACTTGAGAGATCTATTTTTTTCCGTTTTTTATCTAAAATTTTTTTCAGCATTAGACCTATATCATCTTCCAAGTTAATTTCTCTTCTACGTATATTAATCGCAATATTCAGGTCATTGATTTCTTCCCATAAAGATTTTAACAGATTATTATATTGGTTTAGAATTTGGTAAAATTCCATCCTGTCTTGATGAGTGCGTAATTTTTCAATATCCAATGAATAATCCAATATCTTATTTCGTTTATTATATGCATTAATGTGTGTCAATAATTTCCACGTATATACCTTCCCAGTATCTGTAGTTCCCCAGGTAGTTATATAGAGCGATTCCTCAAATTGGATTCTCGTCATACTTTCCGAGTCAATAAATTGTTGATGGTGTAGCCTTTGCTTGTTCCATAATGCATTAATCACTTTCTGCAATAAACGTTTAATACTATACATGATTTTTTCTAAACTTTCTATCTCTTGATATTCTTTGATTTTATTCCGCAGTAGACTTTCTTGTCGCGTTAATTTATCTATGAATATGTCCGTATTCAGGTCCTGATTATCTCGTTCGTCTTTCTTCCCCTGTATAAGCTCCTTATATTTAAAGTTAAAACGCTCTACTAAATATGTCCACAAATTCTTCGCATTTGCTTCCAGTAATTCATCCTTGTTCTTGTTCCAATTCATGAGATCCTCTTCTATTAAATCTGCAAGTTCCTCCCAATCGTTCTTTTCTAGTTTAATGAATTTCATTTGATTGTATAAACAATGTAGTTGATGTTGTCGTCTAAATTCGATATTCTCTCCTAATTTAATTCTAATTGTCAGTGCTTTGTGGTCTGTGTTGAATTTGTCGATCTCTAAAACCTCATGACTCAATATTCCGTTCAAGGTGTCTTCATCCGTGAATATGTAATCTATTCTGGAAGATAATGCTCCTTTCTTCCAAGTTTCAACTACTCCATTCCCGGTGATGGCTTCATGTACGTCATATAAGTCGAGGTGTGTCAGTGTCTTAACTAAAGGTTTCCGTTTTGTGTTATGTCTATCCGATTCATTCAAATCACCTAATGTAATAATAGCATAATCCTGATTTATTGCCTCTTTAATCCAAGTTATCAAATGATGATCGATTTCTCTGGTCTTATCTTTATCATTGCATGGGTTATATATTCCAATTATCCTAATATTGCGTTGTTTCTTGAATAAAATATCAAACTTAATCACGTGACCATCTATAGTTTCAATTCTATGTAACCTATCTTTAATGGTATTCTTGATCATTAGCAATATTCCGTTCTTTGCATTGTCATTATTAAAACTGCTGTGAATCGGTTCATAAATACCGCAACCTCTATATATCGATTGCCCTTTCCTTTGTGTCAATTTAGTTTCCGTTAAGATCGCGATGTCCCATGCTTCTTGTTCGAGGTAACGTCTGATTGCATCTTGTTTCCCTATGTCATTCATTCCTTGTACATTAATACAACCTATTTTCAATTTATCATCTACCATTTTCTTATGCTTTTTTTGTTGTTTCCTTGTTTTATTGTTGTTTTTGTTATTTTTCTGTGATTTTTTTCCTGAGTTTGCGTTTACATCATCTAGTTGAGTTCGTTGAACCGTCGAATCAGTGGCTCCAGTCGGTTCCTCATCTATGTTAGTATTAATTTCTGGAGTCACTGTATTGTTTGGAGAAAATTTAGTAACGGCTGCCATAGCCTCGGTACCTTCCGAAGCTTCTGCCGTTATGTGTTCTCGTATTGTCTCTCCTCCTGTCGCTTCCGTTGCTTCCGTTGTAATACCCGTAGTCGCGCTCGCGATGGTAGGTGTCTTCCATGTAGCCTGAATCTGGGTGTCTTTCTCTTGCCTGGTGATATGGTTCGTCGTTGTTGTAATCTCGTGTGCCTTGACGATATCGTCTATTGCCATGATCGCGATTCCTTCCGTTATTGCCGTAATATCTTCTTCCGTTGTTATTGTGGTGGTTGTGGTAATCATCTGATCGTTGGTTCCGATTTCCTTGATGATTCTGTCTGTTCGGTGGTCTCCTTCCGCTAAATCTTTCGGTTTCGTAATCGTGTCTGTGATTTCCTTCCTTATAAAAGCATCTATCTGTAGAATGGTTGTTTCTATTACAGATGCTGCAGTATTCTCTCTTACTTTGTCGTGGGTCAGATTTATTACTCGAATCCGTAGTATTTTGTCTTGATGTAGAGATGGTCCGAAAAAACCACATAAAATGCTGATTTTCTATCTGTATAGGTTGTTTTACCGCGTTTCTTCGGTCCTCATCATTATTAAATAAAACTACGATCTTGTATTCAGTCAGGTTGTTACGTTCGTTTACTCTATACCAGTATCTGGCATTGGTGTTTTCCAGAGTCTTTGTAAAAAGCGTCTCGTGTATTGAAAATGGTATGTTCATAATTGATGCTGTAACCTTGCCTCGGCTCGCAACTTCTCGTCGGTTACAGTTTATAGGTTCGATGTTTATCATCTGATTGTCCACAATGATTCCCCACGTGTTCATCATGTGTTCTTCACTACACGTGATTCGTAGTTTTAATTTCAAACTAATTTTACCGTTAAACTCTGAGCGTTGCATGATATCCAGAATTTTACCAAAATTGTCCTCAATTCTCTCGAAAATTCTATGTTCACTTATGTTTTTGTCTATATTTCTAACACTGACTATCACATTTCTATCATAGGCGTCCAACCAAAATAGAGGTTTCGCCTTCGTGGTTATCCCTTTGTGTAAAAATTGTGTACAAAAATCATCTCTTTCTATTTTCGTAAAAAAACCGATATATGTATATTGGTTCCCGTTCCTTGTACTCTTGCCAAAACGATTGAAGAGGTAACCTAAACATTTCTGCTCATTGATGTCATTGATAATCGTCTCCTCTTCTACTTTTTGACTGATCGACATCCATCCTGCATAAAACTTGATATCTGTAACTTTTTTTGGAGCGTGTCTTGATTTTTCTTTGTGTGAGGAGACTTGTTCAACCATTTCCTCGTCATTCACTATAGTAATGTTGAATGATTGGTCCCTTGTAGTGTTAAATTTTCCTTTTCCAGATTGCTCCTGCATTCGTGAATTCCCATTGGTATTTTCTTGTCCCATTAATGTAGCATCCGGTGATGAATTAAAAATTTTCTTATTCATTTCTCTATATTGTCGCAAAACTACCAGTTCGTCACTGGATGTGTTGCTAAAGGAGTCTTCTTGCTCTCCGTTATCTGTCGCAAAAGGCCCTCGTAAGGTGGCAAATTTGTCCAGATTTTTACCTATACGATCTCTTGTATCTGTTTCCATTTGCCCTGTTTCCGTGATAACGAGGTGGTGTTTTGGTGTGATGGTTGCGAAATAATATTCTTCTTTCCTGTTGTATTGTTCTTTCATTTGAGCCATCATTTCGTTCAGTTCCGCTGCCTGCTTCTCCAGGTTTCCTTGGTGTTCTGTTCTCAGTTGGGTCAGGTGGTTGTTTATTTCTTCCGTTAGCTGTTGGGTTTTCTTCTCCAGGCATATCGTAATAAGTCCTCTGATAAAGCAGCCGCCCACTGCGTTGGTGCCAAGAAAAGTGCCTATCCCTTCGTCTTGTTCTTCAATTTCTAGTCCTGCGTTTCTCAGTATCTCTATGCGTTGTTCGTCTTCTATATTGGCATAGCCTTCCAGCGTCGTAAAGTCTGTTCGCGAAACTGTTATTCCCATATTTCTGATCTACTCTAAAAATAGTTTTCTCAAAATAACAACTTTTATAATTAGTGGTGTCAAAGATTCATAAACTCCTGGATGAATTTTGTAGTTTAATCCATTAGATAGTTTTTGTTTAATCTCCTGTTGATAAATTTCATATTGTAATATTGCAGATCACCGAGTGAGGCAGCAATATTGTTATTTTTATGATTTTCGTATACCCGTTGATTTATTAGTTTGTATTTTTGTCATTTGATTATGATATCGCGTTTTTTTATTAATAAAGTACACCGTATTTTGTATAAACCCTATTATAAACACTGATTTACACTGTAATTTCATCAAACTGACAATATCTTTCTGTTGCTATCACGTGACTGCGACGCAAAACGATAGTAACAATATAGCGCAGTATCTTTCAATTTTAACTGAAAAAAAAAAAAAAATAATAATTAATAATTTTAAGCCCATTGGTGAAGATTTTTTTCATTATTTGAATAAACCTAAAACTAAATAATTCATAATACTGCATATATATTTTTATTTAAAATATACGGTATATGTAAAGTCAAAACACGTAAATTTTGTGCTAGTATGTAAATAAAAAAACAATAGTGATGTATTGTTAAGTTTATTGGTCGATACCTTAATGTAATTTAATAGCCAAAAAAGAAGTAGCGGATTTCCTTTTGAGAAAATCATACGTGATCAGGGCTGAAAATAGATGATAAAATTCCGGCAAAATCCAGAATTTTTGAGAAAAATCCGATAAAATTTTCTATGTTTCGGAAAATTTCATATATATATCCGATAAAGTCCGGAAAAATCTGGTAAAATATTTCTTTTTCAGGTCTTTGGCCGGTAAATTTCGAATTCTATTTTCAGCCCTGTACGTGATATAGTAAGTCTCTGATATCTCTTATACCGTACTATTTTATATCGCATAACATACATGGTATAAGAACGTGGTACATTTGCGTAATTATTTTGTTTGTTTTTTTTGCTAAATATAATTGATACTATTATTAACAAACAGCTCATGATTTCATGATCTTCTGCGGTGATTACGATCTGCTTTCATAGTGATACGAAGGTGATGAGCAGTGCATGACATCCTATGTAGGTGTAATTTAATAAATAATACTCAATAGGTAAAATGGTGTACGGCCAGCTCAAGTGATAAATAATTCTTCTGGCTCGCGTTATAATAATTATTTTATTTATCAATTAATAATTATAAGAAACTAAAAAAAAGTAATTTATTTTTATTATTTATGTCCGATGCTATTAAATAAAAATTTCGATTTTTTAATTTTTTTTTTTATAGTATATTACTCAGAAGTTCATTATTTATATTTTGATGCTATTTATCTTTTACTATTCTGATTCAAGTTTACTAGTATTAAAATGAAAGTGAACTTATACATTTGATAAATATTTATTAAGTTGACAAGTAACATAAGTGTATAACTTACATGCTGAAATTTAATTTCAAATTTTTAATAGAAAATCTTAATTGGGTATTGGCATATCGAATTAAACACACCGATCTATGTTTAATAGTTATATATTGAATTAGTATTAACTATTAAATCGATCATTCTCAATTTTTGATGCAGGTGACTCATCTAAAATTTTGAATTTATTAGAAAATTTATTTTTAAATCTGAATATATTAATTATCAAAAAATTTGAAATCTAGTTTTATATATCCGGGAACAACATCGTCGAAGGACGGAATTTGATTTAAATTCGAAGATCGAAAATCAGTTCCAAACTTTAATCTTGATCATATTATATAAACCTTGTACGTCAGTGAATATTTATCAAATATATTCAAATATTGATATGAATTTTATATAATAAACTTCGGTATATCGAAACTTTTTCAATACACGTGACTGGTTCTAGAAAAAATGTCCGGTTTAGGCCCAAACCCATGTTTATCGAAGATCCGGTTTATTGAAATTCACCAAGTATTACATTCAATGGGTTTTTTCAACTTGTCCCCGTTTGTTACTTATTATAAATAAACGAGATTTAGTCCCTCACTATAAAAAAATTAGATACGTTTTTAATAAGATTTTTATATGGTTTTTTTCCTTAGAAATAACGTATCATAACAGTCCTTTGAAAGGATACGGAAAAATGCACAATTCCGTATCACTAAAAATATGGTTTGGATACGGAATTTGCACAGAATTCATACGGAATTTGCATGATTTGCTCACTGGTTTAACACGAAATTTATATGATTTGATCACTGGTATATTACGAAATTTATATGTTTTTACTATTAATATTATAATTTGTTACTAGTTAAATTTAACTTTATTTTATT
>JADRCO010000265.1:0-40204 GCA_021464525.1 Rhizophagus sp. LPA8_4_AMF | reverse complement strand
TGCACCAATACTTCCTTTTTCAGCTGCTTCTTTATATAATTCAAATGCTTTAATCATGTCTTTTTCAGTTCCTATTCCATTTTCATAACAATATCCAAGATTATTTATTGCACCAATACTTCCTTTTTCAGCTGCTTCTTTATATAATTCAAATGCTTTAATCGTGTCTTTTTCAGTTCCTATTCCATTTTTGTAACAACATCCAAGATTATTCATTGCATCAATATTTCCTTTTTCAGCTGCTTCTTCATACAATTCAAATGCTCTAATTTCATCTTTTTCAGTTCCTATTCCATTTTTATAACAGTCTGCAAGATTATTTATTGCACCAATACTTTCTTTTTCAGCTGCTTCTTTATATAATTCAAATGCTTTAATTTCATTTGTATTTAAATTGATTGATTTAAGGTCAGAAAATATTTCTTGCATATCTGGTCTATCATCTGGATTATTTTGCCAACAAACTAAAATATATTGAAGTTATTAAAGATAAATTAGTTTTTATACAAATACATTAAATACAAAATACTTAAACTAAAAGTTGTATATACTTGTATAAATATTAGTGTAACCAATTGGTGTATTAGGTATTGGTGATTCTCTTTTTCCATTTATAATTTCCATCATTAATGAGAGTTTTTGATAAGGTTTATCATAAGATTTAAATGGTTTTACTCCAGATGATATCTCCCATAGAAGTACTCCAACACTATACACATCTGATTTTTTATTTGGTTTATATTGATAACTATTATTACTGTTATTTGTTTGTATTTGAAAATGTTGTGGATCTATATAAGGAACTATTCCAAAAATATCTTTTTGAGTTGATATTTCAGCCAATCTACGTGAAAGTCCAAAGTCTGCCAATTTTATTGTATTCTGATGAATTAATATATTATCTGAATGCTATTTTTATAAAGAAAATCAAATTAATTATATATTCAAATAAAATTAAAGCTAACAACATACATACTAGATCACAATGAATGATATCATATTGATGTATACATGATACTGCATCGGCAATTTGAATAGAAAACTGTAATTTCATACTCCAATCTAATTTATTAAAATTATCTTTTAAATAATTTCCCAATGTACCACTATCTGCACATTCAAGAATGAGCAAATAGTTTGAATCTATATTATTTTCATTATCTAAATTAAAAAGTAAATAGGCAAATTAGTTATTTGTCAATAAATTTGTTTTTCTATTAATAAAATCAGTATCGTTAACGCTTACTTTTTCTTTCAGTAATACCAAAGAAATTAATAATATTTATATGAAAACTAACTCTATGTAGTAATTTTATCTATATAAAGCAAAAAATTTCTATTTAGAAATAGTATCAGAGTTGATACATGTAAACATGATGCTATACCTCATTAATAATTTCTTTCATGATAAGGTTATTATTTTCAAAAGATTTTAATGCGACAATAGTATTTGAACTCTTCCAGGTAGCTTGATATACTCTACCAAATGCTCCATAGCCTATAACTTTAAAATTTTTAAATTCGTCATAATCGTAGTAATTAATGTGGCCTTCAGTAATTCCATTCTTAAACCATTGAATCTGTTTGTTTATATTATTATTGAGACTGCTTTCCATATTTTATAAAGGGATTGAGTATAACGATAAAGTCCGAATGAGTATCCTTATTATGTATTTATGCATTACCTGTTACAAAATATGCATGAATGGAGTGTGATACGGATCATGTGATCGATCTATGAGTTGCATTGACCATTGAGCTATTTATAAAATTACGCTTATAAGTAGGTAGATCTTTTTATTTTGTATCAATGGAATGGCTTGTACTGTATACTTTATTACTTTAATAAATTGACTCACAATCTTAGTCGCTTAATTATATGAGCAGATATCCTTATATGCAATTCTGACCATAACAAACTCTCGTCCACTCAAGAGATCGCTATATTTGGCGAAATAACAATTGTTCACAATATTACACTAATTATTATTCCCAAATCTACTGGAACTAAGATAAAAATTATTATTCTTTATCATAAAACAAACCTATTCTAATTATTTTTATGCAATAACTAAAAGTTGGATTCCATAAACAACTTGTATTTAAAATGAGCATAAATTTTTTTGTTGATTTATTTTCAGTGAATTATGTATTTAAAATATCAACTTACCAAGTATAACGAGTATGTGTATAGCCTTTACAACATCAAGGTTAATTTCCTAATAAAAGGAAGGAGATAACAAAAATTATGATTGAAAAACTAGTTCTATTTAGTAAAGCATCACTTAAATAGTAGATATAGTTTAAATACATACATTTTTTTCTTGTTCTTCACGAATCGATGTTAAATAAAATTTTCTCAAAATTTCATTGTCCAACTCGTTATATCTGTCCTTTAGCCACGAAGGCATAGTTTTATATATCTCTTTATGACTCTCTTCCACTTCCCTTTTGCCTAATCAAATAAATAATTAAAGTAAATTGCTTGCTCAAGTTATTTTATTTTGAAATTAAATTTTTTCAATTTTCATAAATACCTTTAGCATGCTTTTTTGTAAGTAATATTCTGGAATATTCAATATTATTAAAAAAGTAATACAGACTTCAGATTGCCAAGTTCAGTATATCGCTGAATTGAAAAAACCTCATTCTGATCAATAAAGCGGAAAATAATTCGTCAGTAGAGCCGTTTAGAATACAACAAAAATATTCATTTTGACAATTTTTCTGTAAGCGATAAAAATGAGCAAATTTTAGTTTATCAAATTTTTAGTTTTTGAAAAAAAAGTAGGTTTGAGAAAAAATGATGATCAGTGGCTTGTTATGACATTAAAAAAAAGTAAAAAAAATTATGGCTATTGCTGCGCAATTGGGGAATGATAAAAATAAATGACAGATGATTGTATGCACGTGATGTTTATCCAGTAAAATACAATGCACGTGACTTTTATCGGTCCATGCAGAGTCCCTAAATTTTACGATCGAATGTTCTGACAAAGCGAAAATAAATATAATAAATTTTAATATTTTGAAAAATATTTACTATAATTTACAAATCTTTTTTTTAATTAAATGATTTAGGTTTGCTAATTTTGACCGGGGTTAAAATCACTGTAGGTGTTATTTCACCGGTGATTTCACCAGTGATACAATTAAATAACATGTGATATTGGGAAATCACCAAAATTACTTAATGTTGGTCGGATATTCCAACCAGTTTTCTTATAATTTGCCAATAGCTTCAGCAGCCGCATAGTGGCTGATACGCACTGCATTTTGATTATTAAAGACAATACTGCTTCGGATTTAAACAACTTAAAACAACAACTATAAAAGCAAAAAAAATACATATATGAGGAAATCAAAGAGTAATACATTTAATTATTACTCTTTATTTATTAATTACGTAATATTTTAAATTTTTAAATTTAAAAATTACATAATCATATAAAGATATTAAAGTAACCCCGGTTAATTATAGTATTTCTATAAAAGATTATTTTTTTTGAATACTTTTAATATACTAGCCGGAAAGTAAAATATGCATCAGCATATGAAAATGTAGTAAAAAGCAAAAAAAAGAAAGACTAATAATATAATAAATGTGTATAAATATTAATCATAATAATTCAGGTTGATTTATTTTATTTTTACCTAATATATTGCGGTCATCAATGTGTAATTTAGTCATTTTATAATTTAAATATGATAGATACTTGAAATATGTTAACATGTTTATTTTAAATATCATTATTTACTTTATATTATATTTTTAATACTGAAATACGTAAAATATCCGTTATTAAAATATTATTTTATACTAAATTCCATTAAGAACCCAATTTAAAATATAATCATCAACTTGAATCAAAAAATTGTATCATTTTAAAGGTAAATGTAATTCAACTTAGGCTTATCATGTAAAAAGGCAAGTAAATTATTGAAAAAATCTTTACTTAAAAGAATGTTCTCATTACTATAGTAACGAATTATAATGCTTTTGACCGGGGAGTGTACATATATATATATATAAAATAAAATGCTGAAAAAAATAATAATTATATCTAATTACGTTTCTGAAAAAGTTTTTAAATTTTATTATACTTAAATACTCTTACCGTTAGCTAGACAAGCCATTTAAACAATAAATTGTTATAAATTTAATCTAATATCGGTGTTATACGTTTTTAAAAATGAAATTGATCGCGGTCATCAAAAATTTAAATTTTTTAAATTTTTTAACCATTATTAAATCTTCTCGTTCCAATAAATTAACAATTACAGTATCTCAGAATATATTGATGATATTCTATGTAATAGTGAAGCCGTAGATATCGCTCCACTGTGATGATAATGAGGTTAAGAAAGGGCTGCGTGAAATAACTGGTTTATACCACGGAGATTAACGTTCTGTATACAATTTTAAACTACTGGTAGACTTTTTAGCTTACCTATTAAATAAACATAGCCCATAAAATATCAATAAGGAAAATCACGGACGACTAATTATTGGAAACGTAGTATAAAATAAAAGGTTAATTCAATACAAAATCGAATAAAAGTTAAACCCATCCTTCCCTTTAATATTGAATAAAATGAATAAAATATAATCTCCTTTATTTGATTATAATTAATTAAAATGTGCACTATAAATGAAATGGATAAATTTACATATAAAGGTAATATAATCGTGCTTGTATCCTTTTGGGCGATCCCGATTACACAACCATCATTCATAAGTCACAACGTTCCACTACATCAATTCAGATGCAACATTGTTTGTTTTACAAAACATATTACATTAATGAGACTTTTTATTTTATAAACAAATTTTCTTCTGATATTATTTTAAATGAGTTTAGATAAGTGTAAAGAATGTTTTCAAGAATACACCAGAAATAAATGGTGCAATTCATGTACTGCAAAACACTTTCAGTTGAATTTTGAAAATTGGACTAGCGGTAATAATGATATTGACAAATTTATTCAAGATACTCAATTATCAGTTCATATTTACGGAGACAAAGTATTAGAATGGATACCTTATGATAAATTTTATGATATTGAATATATTGCAAAAGGTGGATTTGGCAAAGTATATCGAGCAAATTGGGTTGACGGATATATATTTAATTGGGATATTAAAAACCAAAATTGGAAAAGATATGGAGATAAAGTTGTGGCTCTAAAAAGTTTAAATAATTCAGATAATGTTACATTAGAGTTTATAAATGAGGTATATTATAAAATTTATTATTATTGACTATTTTGTATATTTTATTTTTTTTAATAATGAGTTTTTCTTTTTATATAATGTATATAGATTATGTTGCATCATAAAGTAAATGATTGTGCTATTATTAGACTTTATGGTATAACTCAAGATCCAAAAACGAAAAATTATATAATGGTTTTGGATTATGAAGAAAATGGAAACTTACGAAATTATTTAAATAAAAATTATAATAAATTAGGCTGGAGAGATATGATTTATTATTTACTTGATATTGCATTTGGACTTAAACATATTCATGAAAATGAATTAATTCATCGAGATTTGCATGTTGGTAATTTACTTCATAGGAGAAATATCTTTATAGCAGATATGGGATTATGTAAACCTGCAAATTATAATGCGTCAGATAATACAAAAAATTATATATATGGCGTTTTGCCTTATATTGCACCTGAAATTTTAAGAGGACAAAATTACACTAAAGCATCTGATATTTACAGTTTTGGTATGATTATGTATGAAATAATTTCTGGTTTACCTCCATACTATAATGTATGTCATGATAAAATTTTAGCAATAAGAATTTGTCAAGGACTTAGACCAAGATTTAACATTAAAGTACCACAATTAATTGTGCATTTAATCAAAAGATGCTTAGATGCAAATCCATTAAATCGACCTACTGCAAAGGAAATTAAAGAAATTTTGCATCAATGGTGGATTAAATTTAAGGATCAAACAGAATTACAAAAACAAATTAAGGAAGCAGAAGAAATCAACAATAATTTGTCAACTAGTAGTATGATACCTTTAACTAGTTTATCATATGAAACACATTCTGAAGCTATTTATACAAGTAGATTACTTAATTTTAATAATCTTCCTGAACCAAAGAATTCTGATGATTATTACGTACGAAATGATAATATCATAAGCGTGGAATATTCAGGTATTTCAAATAATTTTTTTTAAAATATTTACTTTGATAATTTAATTGTATGAATATTAAAAATATTTATTATATTAATTAGAATCTTTACAAATTGATATCTCTTAATTATCTTAATTATGTTTTTATTTTTATCTTTTAAATTTTAATTCACTAATTTGACCTAAAAAAAAATTGAATTAGTAAATAAATAAGTATTTACTATTTTCATTGAGTTTCAAATTAGTATTAAAGTATTTATATTTAAAATTCTTTATAACTGTTATACAATGGAATTTCTAATTTTATAATTTGTTATTTTTTCTAAATCTTCTTAAAAGAGAGTATCTACAGTCTTAGGTGAATTTATTAAAACTATTTTTGTTCTTTTATAATGCTGTAATGAGAGAAGGTTGAAAGAAGTGAATGAAATTGAAATATGATTTATACTATAGCAGTTTTATTTTAATTATTGTACTTGATCGCCTTAATATTTTAAATACAGTATGCTTGTATCTAGTAGATTAAAGGACGAAAATAATTTTTATATTTTCATGAGTGTTATTCGACGTATCACAGCTAATATAGGGATGAGGATGAGGTGATGTAAAGCAATGTTTATTTTTTCATCAAAAGTACTATACATTCGAAATTGTTAAGCAGCTGTTGATGGTATCTGAGGCCAAACTATCAACAAGAACTCAAAAGATTTTGCTACGAAATATTGTAATCATTTGATTAAATCTACATAAGTTCTACCAGTAAAAAAATCTTTCAACTCCATATTATGTCAAATCTAAAATACATTACTTTGGCAATCCTTAACAAATTTGTGAACTTTAAGAAAAAGCAGACTAAAAAGCGAAAGCTTGATTTCCAAATAATAAAATATTCTCAAAAATTATTTAATACGTTATTTTTGATGTCTTTAATTTAAAACAGAAATTTCCTTTAAAATAACTTTTTTCGGTGAATTATAGTAAATAGTTATTGGATGGGGGAATAGAGATATCGGTCGAAGACCGATATCCCCATCCAATAACTGAGTTATAGTTCGATCATTAGGAATACTGCGGTAACAAATAGGAATTAATGCTGATTCCAATATTGAATGTCTCATAAAGATATAAAAATATCGATCAGTAAAATCCCGCATACTCCTAATCGACTGAACAATAACATACTGTACATAGATTATATTGATAGATCGTCACAAAATATGACGCTATCGATATACAGTACATAGGATCTCAAATTTTTTTGACGTTTCTTATTGCTTTTTTGGGAGGTCTTAAAAATAGGAAAGTTTATGTAGTACTTTTTAGCATATAACATAAAATTTAATAAATAGACGACTTTATAAAGTTTGAATTACTTATGCGCACATTATTCAAAGAAAAGAACATTCATTATGATTAAAGTCTATTATTATTTACTTTTCATTAATTTAATTCATTTACTTTTAAGAGTTAATTTAATACAAGAAAATTTGATTATTTTATCGGATGGACTTATTCAGTTTCATTAAATTGATTAATGATTATTATTTATTATGGTTTTATAAAATCTCATTTTTTTTTTATATTCCGAGCGTTGAGTACGTTAAGCACATTTACTATTTATACTAAATTTTTAATATTATAAAATCCAAGATATTTTATAAATTCAAATTAAAAATAAGCAAATAAAACAATTCATATTTATTTAATTATGTTATAACATTATAGTACTTTATAAAGTTTAAATATAAATATAAGATATGAAAAGTATCCATAATAAAAATGTTATTATTCATAACTGATAAATAAACTAATTTACTATAAACACTTCTTATTCTATATTTATATTTTGTTTAATCTGTAATAAAAAGATAATTATTTATTACTGCATATATTTTAAAATAAAAGACAATAAATTAATTCATTACTATACACCTGCATCACCAATATTAAATTGAGAAATATCAATATGTAAGGATTCTATTTAATAAAAAACAATTCATTAATATTTTAAAATTAAATTAAACATTTAAAAATTATTATTTACCGGAAAATTCCTTTCTAATTATATTATCATACTGTTCATAATATTCATCGAAATTTATTGGTTCAGGAAGATTATTAAAATTAAGTAATCTACTTGTATAAATAGCTTCGGAATGTGTTTCATATGATAAACTAGTAGTTGAAGTTATACCGCCAGTTGATAAATTATTGTTGATTTCTTCTGCTTCTTTAATTTGTTTTTGTAATTCTATATTATTATTATCTAAAGTATCATAAATTTCTACTGCTTCTGGTCGATTTAATGGATTTACATCTATACATCTTTTGATTAAATGCACAATTAATGGGGGTACTTGAATATTAAACCTTGGCCTAAGTCCTTTACAAATTTTTATTGTTAAATATTCATCATGACCAATGTCATGATATGGAGGTAATCCAGAAATTACTTCATACATAATTATACCAAAACTATAAATATCAGAAGCTTTAGTATAATTTTGTCCTCTTAAAATTTCAGGAGCCATATAAGGCAAAACACCATATATACTGTTTTTTGTATTTTCTGTTATATTGCTGTCTGCAGGTTTACATAAACCCATATCAGTTATAGAAGCATAACCATTAAATTCAAGTATATTCCCAATGTGTAAATCTCGATGAATTAGTTCATTCTCGTGAATCCAATAAAGTCCATCTACAATATTCATAAATTCCAAAGTTTAGAATTCCACCCTAATTTATTATAACTATTATTTAAGTAGTTTCGTAAACTTCCATTTTCCGCATAATTCAAAACCATCATATAATTTTTGGTTTCTGGATCTTGAGTTATACCATAAACTCTAACAACATGAAATGCACAAGCAGAAATTTTATTATGTAATGTAATCTATATATACATTTTTTTTTTTTAAAAAAAAAACTTATTAGTAAAAGTCACATCTAAAACTTTTATAAATAAATTTATACCTCATTGATAAATTCTAGTGTAACATTTTCTGAATTATTTAAACTTTTCAATGCTACAAACTCATTGGAATCATATCGTCTCCAATTTTGATTTTTATCGTTCCACTTCCATATATATCCATCAATCCAACTTGCTCTATACACTTTTCCAAAACCGCCTTTTGCAATATATTTAGTATCATAAAATTTATTGTAAGGTATCCACTCCAATACCTCCATATAATTGGTTGCTGATAGTTGAACGTCTTGAATAAAATTGTCAATATCATCATTATCACTAGTCCAACTTTTAAAATTTTGTTGAAAATGATTTGCATTACATGCTTTGCACCAATTAATATAAGTAATTTCTTGATTACATTCTTCACAATTTCTGTACCGAATCATGGTTTGATAATTTATTCAAAAAAAATAATATTAATAGAGTATGGAATAAGTCAAAATATCGGAAAGAAATTATTTAATAAGGAAAAGTTAAGATTTATTTTATGCATCCAAATTCCGAATTCCGAATTCCAGAATTTTATTATTCGTGCAACAAAACAAATTGTGTATGATTACTGCATCGAAATATTAACATGAAACACAAGAAATAACTTTGTTCTAAATTAAATGGTATAGTCTGAAGTGGATAACAGCGTAATTATAATGAAAAGTGAAATGTAATATAGAATCGTGTATATTTCAAATTTTGAATTTCATTCTTAAAATTAACTACAAGTTTACTAAGAAATATTTGAAAACCGACGTTCAAAAAAGGTTAAACTATTTACTATTAACACTTTGGTAATTAGGGGGATTTTTTGTTTGAACCTGAATAAAGGCTTCATTGGATGTTGCGTAACAAGTTACTCACTTATTCTGGTGTACGTCCGGAAAAAATTTACACCGCCGGAAAAAAATAACCGCAAAGATCACGTGATAATTTGGGATGCGTTCATATTGATATAAAAACTATAAAAGAATAATAGAACTAACAACAGGAAAAAAGACTAAATTTATCGTTCAATAATCAATACTAAGATGTTATACATTTTTAAGTATGAGTACCGGAACAATTGATTAGGCAAATTTATTGATATTTAATTTTTTTTTTAAAAAAAAAAATTTTTTAAATCCCTGCAGAGGAAAAAAAATAAAACTGAATCAAATGATTCGTCAAATACCATTATTTTAAAATTTTTCATTCCAATAAATTTAATAATTAACAGTATTTCAGAATATATTGATGATACTGTATAAAAGGTTAATTTAGTACAAAATCGAATAAAAGTTAATTATCTTTCACTTTAACATTGAATAAAAAATAATTTCCTTAAAATATTAAATATATGTGATATTTGATTATGATTAAAATATGCACTACTGCCATTATAGTATAAACAAATCGGATAAATTACATCGACTTGTATCTTTTTCTATTACACAACTTTTAATTTTATCACCCAATTCGCTCAATATATTTTACCAAAATCAACTTTTTGCAATATATTCAAATATCACAAAATATTATCAAAAGGTATCCATTCTAATACTTTGTCACCGTAAATATGAGAGGATAACTGAGTATTTTGAATAAACTAGCTCAATTTTCAAAATTCAGCTGAAGTTGACGGATTTATCATATTTAATTGAAATGATAAAAATCAAAATCGGAAAAGATATGGAAATAAAGTTGTGGCCCTGAAAAGTTCATATAATTAAGATAATGTTACATTAGAGTTTATAAATGAGATATATTTAATTTATTATTAAATTTAATTATATATATATAATAGGTTATGCAGTATCATAAAGTAATACTAAGTGATTGTACTATTATCTAAACTGGATCGTATATTTGAAAGACAGCTCATTATTGTAAAACAAGCTGACATAATTGGAGGATCCAGAGATATTATAAAGTTCGTATTTCAAAGATACAAAGTACTCTTGAACCAGAGAGTCGAATCAGAGATTCTCGCAAAGACTTTATTATACTGTTAAATGTTGCCAATTTTGAGCCGAATCTAACTAAATCGAATTGTCTGGAAGTACGGTTTGAGGAAGATAAAGCATGCTTTACAGTCTATCTAAATCCTGTTTTGTGGATTTCTACTTACGGAGGAAACTTAGATGCGGTGTCTTTGAAAAAATCGCACTGTTTGAAGTCGAGCATAATAAAACTGAATGAGAGCGAATCAAAAGAAACAGCACTATCACCAATTTCTATCCATCTATTTTCATAAGGTGCTGATTTGGATTGAATTTGAACGTAAATACTCATGTGTAAATTTGAAGATAGGTGACAATATTCACGCACATACCAAACCGAGAAGGCTTTCTGAATTTGCATGCGTACACATAACTCTTTCTCCCACAGGACGATACGAACGCTCACTTATACGCTTGGTAGTATGCGTAGCAGTTTCTCTCATATATAAATTCGTAGATCTCTTCAACTTGCCTGATATTTCTTTTTTGTTATGTTTTAAAAGATCATCGTCAGTTGGGAAACAACGATTCGTTCGAATACCAATACGTTATGTTGCATCGTTGTTAAATACACCAAGTATATAACTTTGCTTCTACAGGTAAGGATTCCCCAACTTTGGAAGTTTTTGCGCTCGCTGTTTTCTCATCGACGACTAAAATCTTCTGCCAGGCTGCGGCTGCTGAATTAAACAGTTGGGCCAATCTTATTGCTGTGCTTGACCCTGCAATACCACTGTCTATAATGATAACTTCAAACATTGTTGAGTGTTCATATTGCAGTGGAGATTCTACGAGTGAGGCGATAGTTATACAATCACTGTGAAACTAATCTTAATCTTATTCTTGAAGGTTTGACAAATATCATAAACATAAATCGAGTTCGCATATGATTTTGCAAATGACAGAGTTAGTATTCTGCGAAAAATGAGGCACCAATTGTAAATCTTTGATTAGTTTATTACGGTATGGTCGTACGAAATTTTTATTGCCCAATAATATTCAAATGATACAAATGCTTTAAAGAATAGTCTGAAAATTCGAGACGTTCACAATGAAAGTATTTACAGTATATAAAACATCATTTGAATGATTTTATTAACCACAAAAAAAAAATGGACTATTAGAATTCGAGTGTAAAAGCTATATAAATGTAACGGTTTCACAAGCTTCAAATATCTAAAGATGGCTAGATAGTCAAGGAAATATCTGGCAATGAATCGACTACACTCGCCGCTGACTTCAACTTGTCACTATATGGAAAGACTTTAGAAGCTTCTTTAACAGCTTCAATCAACTGTTCTCTCAAACTGGACTTGCCATTGAATTCATGATAGCCAAAAGTGGCACCCGCAGTTGTGTCAGCGGAAATAGGGGTTTCTTGTTAGATGAAGAGAGAATTGCAATAATAAACCGTAAATAGTAATACTTAAGAGGAATTTTATTAACTAAGTTCAGGAATACATACCAGCAAGGAACGTCGCAATAGGCTTCAGAACACCATGCATCAATGCCGGCATCCCTCCAATCACTAACTGCTTTTTCTCTTCGTCCTTCTGCTGGTTACTGGTTCTCCAAGCATTTTGCAACAAAAGCATAAGGTAGGAATATGCAACATTGAATGCATTGGCGGTAGTGGCGATTTTTGGTTTGGTTTCGTACGATCTACAGTATGTGACGGTGAGGGATATGCCAAAGGGTAAATAAAGTAAATAACAATTTACATTATATACAGTAAACATATGTTTATACCGAAGAAAGGAAGGGAAAAAAATGCAATCACGAATAAATGAAAATCCTTCACTTACGATAACTTTGGATCATCAATAACAGGCCAAAGCCGATATTCTGACTCATTTGCGTTTTTGACATATATCCTACAAATTCTGAATGTATTATAGTGAGAGATTTCTTCGATGCTCCCACTATTGAATTGTACATTTTTGATTCTTTTTTCGAATTTAATTCCTTCTCCTATATTTATATGATCTACTACAAAACTTCCTTCTTCGATGATTCGTTCAATGGTTCGATCTCCTTCTGATTTGAATTTGGTGGTTCCTTTGATTATTCCTTCAATAATTTTTCCATTAATTTTATCATTTTTGGCTATTCCTTCAATTCGCGCTTTTTCGATCTTTCCCTCGACTGTTCCAGTTTCTTCACTTTTGATTTTCTTTACAGATCCATCAACACTTCCTTCGAACATTCCTTCGAATATGGTTTCACCATCTTCAACTCTAACTTCACCGCTGATCTTCCCATCGATAATTCCTTTGGTTATTATCATTTCAGATTGACGTGGTTTTCCTTCACCCTGTACAAATAAAACACAACCACAGAATTCTATCGTTACTCAAGATGCTTTCAACACAGTTGTTAACTGATAAATATTAAACCTGGTCAATAATCAACTCGATGGCACGTTGAGCTTCTTTAAGATTACTAACAACAATCAACCCATTTTCTCCTGTACCTGTACTCGGAGCGTAGCCCATACCAGGTTCAAGCTGTATCCAAATAAAAAATTACGTATCATTAATGATTCGTTTTTCGTAAAAGGCTTGAAATAAAACAACTCATTTACCTGAAATTCCGTATTATACGGAATAAGTTTATCAAGTTTTTTGAAGAATAGATCGATCACTTGGTAGAGTTCCCCAATACTGTTAATATTGATTGGAAAATCTGTAGAATACAAAGAAATTGAGAAATTAAGATACATCACAACCAAAGATGACTAGCAACAATCTTAAAATACCGGGAGGACTAGGAATAGGACTAGGAATGGGAAGACGAGGAGCGTGAGGAGGAGCTTTAAGAGGTGCGGGTTCCTCAATGCATATAAATGTATCGAAATTTTCTACATCTGCTTTTGACAAGTGGACCATAAGTTGACCTAAATGCAATTTTATTATTAAATAAAATTTCATCTTGATAAGATAAACGTCTTCAAAACAATCATCTTAATAAAATTTTACCTTGTTTAACGTGAGGAAGAGGATTCGGATAGGTAGGAATCATTTCCGGGGAATAAAATACAGGCTTGCATCCTACAAGTTTGTCGATATGAAATTAATCATACACAATTAATTAAAATTCATATTTCAAAAATATTTTTCAAACATACCAACGGCAGCAATAAGATTCGCTACAAGGGATGCATGCAACATTTCTTCTGCAGCTACGTGGCGAATATTATACGTAATTACGTCAGTGATGTCAAAGATTTCATCATTTTGTTTTATAGAGTACATAGCGTAGAGGTATGGTGGAATAGTGCTAAGTTCAATTAGTAACGCGGTATTAAGTAAACTGTGGAGCTATTGGAACGAGTTTGAAGAACAAGCATGTTAATCTACGAGTTTTGAGTTGAAAAGATGAAGTATTGCAAAACAACTCACGTTATTTATTGTATAATCCTCCTCTTTGATATCTTTGATATTACGTTCATAAATGTCACCGCGTTCGATCTCAACGAATGCATCAATGCTATTAGGGATTTGCTTCTCGATAATAAATCCCAACCTGCATAATTCAAAAAACGTCGTAAAAACCTTACATACACTGCAAGTGTGAGTACAATATATATCAACATACCTATTCCATAGTCCAACCATATCCATGTCACCCCATACAGGAATGTCATTTTGGCCTCTGAAACCTCGAGTCCATTTCACGAAGTGCATATGACCCATCTCCTTAATCATTGTATTCATCTTTTTAATCATTTTTTTTATTATTTCGATTACATCGCTAGTCTCGTTTCCGCTAATAAATTTCTCCATATCTTTTTTTATATCTTCCATGTCTTGCCAATTTATTTGTTTCATTTCAATTATTTTATCCATAGTCTGTATAATTTTAGTTTTCGTAGCCTGGTCATTTATTGGCGTATCTTCCAATTGAGTCTTTATTTCCCCTAGTTCCCTTAATGTTTCTACCTGCATTTAAATGGAAATTATTGATTATACGTTTTCAAGCAAAATAAATTACAATAAAGAAGGCTTCGTCAACTTAATGTAGAAAACCGGAATGTGAAGTTGTTCAATGATAAGTAGTTTTGTACTATGAAGTAGTTGAGTACCATAACAAGCAATCGGAAATTAGTTTCAATGTGATGTTGTCTACTTAAGTACATTTCTCTGGATGACGATTTTCTACATATTGCTGACCATATACCTCTTAGGTTCTGCTCTTACCTCTGAGATCGCGATATCAGGTCTTTGAGCTGGCCACCAGGTTGTATTGCACTCGTTAAAATCTGCTTGCCAGGGTATAGCCATGTATGCATTGATATCTCCAGGTTGAAACACGTCGGAATTAATCCTTCATTAAAAAGATGCAATGATGTATCAAAAATAAGACAAACACGTGTATAATGTTTGTAATCCTCCATACCTGAAGTCATGCTTCTCATGAAATGTTTTCTTATCATAAGCCACATAGGTCATTTCAATTCCAGGAAAGAATGGACCTCCAACGCTCCACTCAAGTGCTGCTTTGTTGAGAAACTTCACTTGTTGAGATGCTTCTAGAGAGGGAAAGATTTTCTGAAACATTTCCTGAAAACTAAGATATGTTTTTCCATTATCGTTCGAATATGTAGGTTGTTGTTTTGAATCGCCACTATCAAATTTGTAAATGATATTGTATTGTGATGGCTTGGTTCCTTCTACAAATTTTCCATCAACCCATTTTTGCAGTAGGCTAACAAGAAAGTGATAACGTTAATTCAAAGTTAAACGATGCAAAAATTGATGTAACACTTACAGGTATTGGCCGCGAGTAATAGTAAGATACGTATCCGGATCGCCAGGGTCTACATCTCCATCGTCGCCAGATAAAGGCGGCATGAAATAACCAAAAGCTTGTCCGTTGTATTCAAATGGAGATGCGAGTTTAGCAGGTACTCGGACACGAGATAAAATGCTTTTCCTGTTCATTAACAGTGTAATATTAAGTAAGTAAAAAATAGGTAAACTAAGATTTTAGATAATGATGAACAAACCTTAAATCCTCGTGTTCAGGTACAGGTTGCTTCAATTTGTTTTCTAAGCCGGGATTTAAAAAGTTACCTGGTTTATTCGGACCATGACCTCTGTGACCCATCACATTAGTCCAGGAGTTTTTACATATAGCTTCAAAGATTGGGTAAATATCACGGTAATATTCCACCTGCGTAATGAATCAGAGAGCAGGAGCACAGATTAATTCCCCTTACGACAAAAGACGATTGATATACCACACATAATACAGCTCAATGATTATAGACCTTAGTGCGTTCAGTTTCTGGTATTACTGGATCAATTACTGGATTATCTTCTTCAACTGATCGTTGCGTTTCCAAGATAGTTTGATATAACGATACAATATTGGGAATACCTGGAGCATACTTTGGAGGTGCCACAAGAACCCATGATTTGCCCTCTAAATTGCCATATGATAATCACCATAATGCTCAATGATAAATTTTTTGCAGTTAGACTTGTAGTTACCTCTATTTTGGAGGGATTTTCCATCAATGGTAACTTTAGCATCTACGGAACCATCAGATGTGTCATCGTACCAATAATCATTATTCGCGTAATCAACGATATACGATCCTACAAGATTATAACAACAATAAGTGATGAATCGAGTGTATTTATATAAGTAAAAAGGTATACCGACTCTCTACGACGCTTCCAGATTCTCCCTTCCCACCAATAATTAACAAACTTCCTTCTTTTTCCATTATTATTTTTCCCAAGTATAGCTCATGCCCGTCTTTATTATTTTCCGAATCTTCATCTTTGATATTACGACGAAAAACTCGTGCCTTAAATTCTGCAGGCACTGGTGGATTTCCATCAACAGATGCTAAGCTTTTCTCTCTAATGGCCGTTAATGTGGACCTATCATAAGGCCAATCTACGGATAATTTGAATGTTTATTAATATCAGCTCATCGCTACTTTAAAAGTTTACAACAATTGCGTACCGGCATTTCGAATGGGGCCCTTTTGATCTTGATTCTTGATACCGAAGAAGCCCATGTGAGCTGCTTTCTTATTGGCAAGTACAACGGTCCATGTGATTTCGACGCCATCTTTAAGTTCGATCTCACCCAAATTCTTTCCACTCTTATCGTATCCATAAATTCTGAACCTTGCGGCTTGCGGTTTTATACGACCTTTTTTATCTTTAAAGTTAAATTCAGAGTGACCTTCTGTATTATAGAACATATTATAGAAGGAAATAAGGAACTAATATTAATAATCCGATGCAATTATGATTTTTAAATGTTTAAAAGGCTATCAATCAGTTTTTCCAAACTTACTTCCAACATACACTCCAGGAATTTCGGAACCAATATAATAATCGTCAGAATTACCAAGACGTGCAACGTTGAGGGCTGGAAATATCGCAAAGCTATGATATTCAGGTTTTGTCATTTTGAAGTGTGAGGAAGCGTGCGATGAAAATTGGCGAGAATATATAGTGGAATGTACGTTATTAGTGTGTTAATAAGATAATAAAAATCAGCTGTAAGTGCTACAATGCAATTTATCCATAAAAATCAAGATTATATCAATATTTGGGCATGCATAAATCACAAGGTAAAGATTAAAATCACCTGTGAATGTTGCAATGTAAGTCACTCTATAAAAAAAAACAATGGGCTTAGAGCATATGGCTTGGATAGTGTTTGTCACCATCCACGATTTGTTTTCCTTTAAAATGGTTCGCCATTACAGTATTCAGACTAGGATAAAATCGATTAAAAGTAAATAATAGCCAAATGTCCTAAAAAAAAGAAATAAAAAAGATGAACCACAAAAAAAGAAATTTAAAATCAAGCTGTCGTTACACTAATTATACATGGTTCCACTACAGTACGAATAACGCAGTGTGAATCCAAACCCTGATAAAATTTGCATAATATTTAGTCCTATTTTAACTAGTTTTGTAGGTTCGGAATGTAAATCTAATCTTTAGTAGAAATTCATTATTATTAAAATCATTATTAAATTTTTCATTGATGTACATACAATACATCTATGAATTTTTTAGTCATTTCCTATTTACGATCGACAATATACAGTTAGAGGGCAGAATCTTCTTTGCCAAAAGCGTTACATACCATAATAAAACTAGAAATGATCCCCGAAATGATGATACATTCTGTGAAAATTTTAAATAATAGAATATGTCTGATAATTAGGGATGGCAAAAAACATGGTTTTGGCGTTTTAAGGCGATTGAAATTATCTTGATTTAAATCACGTGCCATCTTTAGTTGTGGAATACTGGAATTGACTTGAATAATCGGAATTTTTAAGGTAACTCAAGAGTTTAATGGACCATCCTTTATTAT
Source organism: Rhizophagus sp. LPA8_4_AMF (assembly GCA_021464525.1). Classification (NCBI taxonomy): domain Eukaryota; kingdom Fungi; phylum Glomeromycota; class Glomeromycetes; order Glomerales; family Glomeraceae; genus Rhizophagus; species Rhizophagus sp. LPA8_4_AMF. Next base: position 21,732 of record JADRCO010000265.1, on the reverse strand, counting down.
AGTATATTAATAACACACTCAAGCGTAGTGTAACAAGAAATATCACAGCTCAAAAGAATACTTATGAGAACCCGTTTATTATATATTTCATATGACTATGTATAACTCATTTTGTACACCCACATTTAGCCGTGTATTTTAATACAAGATCAAAATAGAGGTATCGAAAATTCAATGTTATATTATTCCACAAATTCTTCAATAATCAACCCTGTTCTTGAAGAGTTATAGCAACGTAATGTTGGTTAATAGAATTTGTTGCATATTTATTTGCGCACAGATGAGGTATCTAATTTTAGTTCACATGATCATTGTTTTCACGTTATAACAACGTACTTTTGCTTCAGTGGAATCCAAAGGTGCAACAGCCTAATGCGAAGTTATACAACTCGTCTATATTTCGGAAAGAACATTTCGCCCTACAACAGAGTTTCTTCGTCTCTCTTGTCATATTGTGTTAATCATAATAATATATAACAAGCGTAAATGATCAGTACCAAAGTTAGATGATAAACACAACCTTAAGTATTATTTTCAGACACTGTCGCAATTTATGTAAACTAAACTTTAGATTATGTATCTCTTGTTACCTATTATCTATCTACTACTGTATATACTAAAAAAATTTGGTGATAGATTACTCTGTATAAATAATTTGAATTGTGTAATGTGTGATTTGTTTGCGCCTGATCTATCCCGTTTTTTGTAACTACTCTAGCGTTCCCAAGAAAAAAAGCACTTGGTGGCCGGTGTTATGCGGAATTATGCACTGTCACGTGAACAGTGCGGTGACAAATAAGGGGTGAAGAATAAGATTTTATCCACTCGAAAAAAACTGTCCCTCAAATAAATATAAACAATGAAAACACTGAGGGGTGTGATGGATGTGATGATTTTTTACATGGACACGTGTCAAGTGCTTTTTTCTTGGGAACGCTAGGTTAGATGTTTTTTGTTAGCTTGAATGGATTTTGATTGGGTAGCTTGATCGGCAGGTCCCGTGTTGCCTTGGATGATTTGATCGGACAATTTGATTGGCATATTCCGGGGTGTCTCCCAATTTTAATCAGATACCTTTTTTTTGCTAATTAACGAAAATTAGTTTGTATTTTGCCCATCCCCTTTTTTTAATTTTCCCTTTTCTTTCAAATTTTTTCGGTTCCTTTTTTTAGTTTTCCTTTTTTTTGATTTTGAACTGATCTTTTTCAGTTCTTTTCTTTCCAAATATTTTTGGTTTTTTAAACCTTTCTCATTTTCCTTTCTCCTTTCGCTTTGAAACCGAAAAATTTTTTTTTTCACTCTTTCCTCATTAGGTTTGGATCAGTGATCAGGCGATCAGATTGAACACGGTATACGCCATTTTATTTTTTGATACCTTTTTCCTCTTAATAAATTTTTTTTTTTCATTCCTTCGTCTTTTAGGCTCAGATCAGGATCGGGTGGTTAGATTGGATGCTACTGTACTAAGGTAAGTGCTTTTTTTCAGAATCTATTTTTAATAATTATTTTATTATTTTTTACTAATTTTTTTTCAAAATATTTTTTTTTTAATTTACCATCATCAATAAAAAATACATATAAATAATAAATAAATAAAATAAAATAAGAATATTTCACAAAACTGTTAATTAAACTCCGATTAGCTCCAGTTAGTATGATCTTTTTTTTTTTACTGTTTTTTAAAATATTTTTATTTTTATTTTATATTTCTTTATTTTTGAGTAAACACATTATTATTACTTATGGCCATATTCCCATCCCCAGCGCAGCGCGACGGGTTACTGCTAGTATATAACTAAAATTCTTTTAATAAGAATTATATTTTATGAAAATTATATAATTGATTTGTAAAATGATTACTAATATTTGTTGGCCAATCGAGTTGATCATAAGTTCATAACTGATCGTCGATAATCTTTTTTTAAAAAACTTTTTTTTATGGTTAAAGTATTTTTTAAATTACTTTTTTTAACCATTTTTTAATTTTATTTATTCTGTTGCATGATTACTGAAATTTTGGAATTCAAAATTCTCTTCCGTATTTAAACATTGTTCTTTGAAAGTAAAATCTTTCAACTTATTACATATCTAACATAATAAAACCTATTAAAATATTGTAATTATTTTTCTTGAATAATAACTTATTTATCCATGAGTTGGTACAAATGTTATAAATGTACCATATTTTATTGGTATAAAACATATTATTGGTGTAAGACATGCAATGCAAACCGTTTTAAACAAAATTTTGAAAAATGGACTAGCGGTAATGAAGTTATTGATAAATTTATTCAAAATATCCAATTATCAGCAAATTATCTTGATGAAGTATTAGAGTGGATACCTTATGATAGATTTTATGATATTGAATATATTGCAAAAGGAGAATTTGGTAAAGTATATAGAGCAAAATGGATTGATGGATGTATTGAAAAATGGGATAATAATAGTCAAAACTGGGAAAGAATATATCAAAATATGTTTATTGTTCTGAAAAAGTTTAAATAATTCAGAAAATATTACATTAGAATTTATCAATGAGGTAATAAATTATTTATTTTTGAAAATGAAAATTATTTAAGATTTTGTTTTTTTTTTACTAATGAATTTTTTAAAAATTATATATTTAGATTACAATACATAATAAACTTGACGGTAAAACAAATCGTGTTGTTAAACTTTATGGGATAACCCAAGACCCAAAAACGAAAAATTATATGATGGTTTTAGATTATGCAGAGAATGGAAGTTTACGAAATTATTTAGATACTAACTATAATCAATTAAATTGGAGTGATAAACTTCAATATTTATATTATATTGCGGATGCAATTCATAATGAAGAACTAATTCATCGAGATTTGCATATTGGCAATATACTAATGTTTAAAGTTAAACCTATTAGCATAACTGATATGGGATTATGTAAACCTGCAGATTTCAATGTATCAGAAAATACAAAAACAAACGACAATATATTTGGTGTTTTACCTTATGTTGCTCCTGAAATTTTAAGAGGACAAAATTATACTAAAGTAGCTGATATTTATAGCTTTGGTATAATTATGTATGAAGTAATTTCTGGGTTACCTCCATATCATGATTTAAGTCATGATAGAAATTTAGCAATAAAAATTTGCCAAGGATTTAGACCGAGATTTAGTAATATTGAAGTACCACGATTAATTGTATATTTAATCAAAAGATGCTTAGATGCAAATCCATCAAATCGACCTACAGCAACAGAAATTGGCGAGATTTTAGCTCAATGGTCAGATGAATCATATGATTTGAAAAGATATAATAAAATTGAGAACAAAACAGGATTACAGAAACAAATAGAAGAAGCAGAAGAAATCAACAATAATTTATCAACTAGCAATATACCTTCAACTGGTTTATCATATGAAACACATAAACAAGCTATTTATACAAGTAGATTACTTAATTTTAATAATCTTCCTGAACCAAAAAAATTCTGATGATTATTATGAACAAAATGATGATATAATTAGTAAGGAATATTCAGGTATTAATTAATTAGTAATTATTTTAAACTAATTGTAAAATGCTAAACTTACTTATTTAATAGAATCTTTACAAATCGATATTTCTCTATTAAAAATCATTTCAAATAATGCAGGCATGTAGAACATTATTTTATTTTATTATATGAATAGTGAATGATAAATGATTGATATATTTTTTTATATTATAGACAAATAAAAGACGAATCTGAAATTGGATTTGAAGTAATTTATTTGTTTAAAAAAATTAATGATATTCAGTTTAATAGAGTTTTAGTTACTACAAAAATATAAATATTAATAATTAAATAACTCGCTGAAATAATATTATCACTCATTGAGCTTTGAGCAAATCATTAATATGGTAATGAATGTCCAGATGATGTGGAAATGGTGTTAGTTCCAACTTCAAGCGCAGCCATTCTCTGTTCAAATACAGCTAACAATTTTTTTTGTTTACAATAATAAAAGAAGGGCCTGTCAAAGCTATTATTTGTAAGAAAAAAGTGAAATAAACGAACTTTTTTTATCTGGAATTTATTTACATGGTTGGATTTATTATCCGTCCTTTTTCTTTTTTAAATCAAAAATGTTTATAAAGAACACGTTGTATAAACGTGAGATTGTAGTGATATCAGGCATGTAAGCTGCGTACAATTAAAGAGTTTCAAAACGAATATTTTCGTTCTTTCCCATCATTCTTTAAATTCTTGGGATACACAGTAAATGAAAGGTGAACATAAAAAATTGACTAAATTTCTTTTTAAGGATATAAAAAAAAACCATTGTGTCTTTATACCAATTTTGTCATTGATTGTCATGCGTAGAAATTTATAAAATAAATTTTTTTCCGTAAATCATTAAAATAATAAGAACACAGTGAGATATGTAATCGAAAGTCTATATTTGTTTTTAATTTTGAAATAGAAGACTAAAAAATTATCTATAGTAACAGCTGTGAAAAAAAATACGGTTCAATCCGCCCAATTAACAAAAAAATTTCTTAGAATATTATAATAAAATTTATTATGCTTAATTTAACAAAATTTTTATAATACTGCCAATAAAAAATGTAATGAAAGAATCAAATTTCGAATGATAACAATTTAAATTAAAAGATAAGATTATATTCTCAAATAAAAAAGATCTTTTTATTCCAATAGGTTCTGAAGTGGAGGTTCTAGTTACACGTGTAGTCTAATTAGGATAATTTCATATCGGTACTCGGTAGATGTTCGCTTATGTATGTTTCACAGTTTTTAGGTTCTACTTATTAACGTACATGTTTCTTCTCGTAATTGTAGTTTGTACTGTATATGGAGTTCTATCGGTTATAAATAATAAAAAAAAAAATAAGAAAATAGACAAAATTTCCGAAAATCATGTGCGATTAGTTCAATGTAATATATAATTATATTAAATTGGACACTTTATTTATTTTTCTTTAAGTATTTTAGAAAAGTTTATGTTAAAAAAAAAACCATGTACAGTGTTATTTCAATACTAATGAATGTGGAAAAAATTTATGGACATACATTTATTAAAATATATAAAAAATTTTTAATTTTATTAATATGAGTATGAATACATACTGTAGTCTAAATATTAAGAAATGAGTTGGTTTCATTATATTAAAAATTCGTAACTTTAAATTTCTTAATAACGCCTAATTTAATATATTTATTAATTACTTGAATATTTTTATCATTTGTATCTAAACTAATTTCTTTATATTTATTAATCATTAATGAAAATGATTTTTGTGGTTTACGATCTGTCCATTTCATAAAAATAGACTCTAATTCTTCCGGGAGTAATTCAAATGCTTTAGGATATTTATGATTTAATATCAATTCGGAAGTATTTTGTGAATATATCGCAAATGCTTCTAATGCTTCAAACATGCTCAAGAAATTCCATCCGCACCAAATTTTAATACTTTTTAAATTTTTGCAACTATGAAAAATTATTTTTAATGTTTCCAATTCCTCAATTCCAACAGAAATGTTTTCAAGATTTGGACAGAACTTAGCAATAGCTAAATTTAATGAATTATCATTACAACCGCTCTTATCACTTATATAAATTTCTTTTAAATTTTTCCCATTGTTTTCTAAGAATTTTATTAGTAACCCATTTCTTGGAATTATTTCTGGAATTGCTAAAACTTGTAAATGTGGAAAATTAGCATATTGTAACATTTCAAAATATTCATCTTGTTCAAATGATAAAATTAAGCTCTTGTAAATTTGATAAATTGGCAATAAATGATAATGAAAAATAATTATTTCCTCCATAAACATCCAATTTAATTAAAGTATTAGGAATTTTTGACATTAATGATGAAAAAATTGTATTAGTCGGCAGTCTATCAAATGTCAGACCATAATAAATCTTCATAACAATAACCCATTTCAAATTTCTTTGAACAGAAATTAAATCTGCTATTCCACTCGAAATAATTCTTCCAAATTCTATGGTAAACGTTTGTATCATATCGGCGGATTTGTTTCATCACATGTCAGCCGAACATAGTAAATTAATTAGTGAACTGGGTTTTCCCATTTCTATAATAAATTTGTTATAGCAAATGACATGTGATGAAACAAATCCGCCGATATGTATTATAACATGTTTGAGATAACTGATGAAATAATTCGGTAGAAACATCTGAACTACAGCATAATTCTGTGAGATTTTTTAAACAATCTTTTGCTCCAACAAGATATTGGTTAAAAGTCATATTTGGATATATATAAAAAGTTATCCTTTTTAAAGAAGAGATTTCTTTCATGAACATTTGAAATATTTCCTGCACCACTACAAGTGTATAATTTTTAAATCTTTGTGGTGAAATATATTGTTGCTTTTTAAGAAGCTTGCCAATTTTGATATAAACTTGATTAACTGATAAAATTTTACAAAATGATGCATAATTGAAAGTGGGAGTTTTAAAGTTGGGGTTGAAATAACAATTCCATTATTATATAAAATTTCTTTTGACTCATTTGGAAGGCAAGCAATTAAAATACTAAAGTTTGAAGTGTTATAACTCCAAATATTTCTCCAAAAAATTCTCACAGAAACATCACACCAATCACGATTAACTAATAGGCATGAATGTAAAGTAAATCTATCATCTTCTAAATGTTCAAAAATCTCGTTCAAGCAATCAGCAGGAAGTTGAGACATTGTTTAAAAATATAACGAAAAAGAGTTTTAAAATTTTAATTTAAAAACGAAATGTCATTTTTAAGTTTGTGTCGGTTGTGTTACAAACATAAAGGTTATGCCGTCATGCGGTTACAATTTCTATAATTATCATGTGATGGATTGACATGATCGCAGTTAGCCATCGAATATAACAAGAATATGTCAAATCTTTAATACGGTATATTACGGTATAATCTGATTACTGTAAGTGAACAATTTTTATTTTTCTTTGGATTTTAATTCTTAACATTAAATTTATTCATTAATTAAATTTTAAATTTTAACAAAAAATTTTTCGATAAATAATTCAACATTATTTTTTGTTTTTAGAAATCAGAAGTCAAATTAGTCAAAGTAAAAAAGAAGTATATAAATATATAATTTGTCATATTTAAAATTCGCAATATTATTTTGTAGTAGCAGGTGTGGAAGTACTTAGGTATAAATTAAAATATTGAATATAGAGTTGATTTACTTTCAGAGTTATAAGTACCTTTTTGTAATAAAATTACTGGGCCGTTTATAATTTTTTATTATTTATAGCGTTATTTCAGCACTTTGATTGAATAAAACAGGTCTTGAAGGACTAAGTAAAGTTTTTCAGTAGGTAAGGATCTATTTATGTATCAATTTTAATAAAATAGCGTATATTTGCAAAGTTATAGGCATTTTTTTTACAATGTAATTTTAAATAAAATGGTCATTAAAGATTAAGTAAATTGTTCGACAGATATAGACCTATTCGGATATCAATTTAAGAAAGGCCTATCTGGGTGGTATAGTTGGTGTTTACCTCCCCCAATTACAAGATTATTGCTAATTTTTTGTAATGATAAAACGCGTTTTTATAATGTAGTTTCTAAAAAATTAAAGATAAAATTATACAATAAATATATACTTTTTATTAAAATAGTGTTTAAAAATTTAAATGTGAGAAAAACAAATACTTTTTATATTTTAAAAATGTGAAAAATTAATATTCTTTAATATTATAAAAGTGCGAAATGCAAAAAAATTTTTCTGATCGATAAATCTCGTGATTATAGCTGTGGCGCTGCGGCTGTGCCACTAACCTAACACATATTAAGTATTAACGCTTAGCCCTTTCACAGAATCACTCCGAAACATCCCTATTTTTTTATTCGAGCAAAATATTTCTATAAAAGCGCTTTGTCAACTATCACTCAGTTATTTGGTCGTAGGTGAAAACCCTTATGAAAATGCTTTCAACGTAAAGGTTTATAAGACAAAGACGGTTAGTGAACTCAAGGACGCTATCAAGGAAAAAATTGACGATAATATCAAGGCAAAAGACCTCAAGTTATAGAAGGTAGACATTTCCCTCTCAACCAGCCGACTAACACATACATATCATCGTACAACGGCCAACCGAAGCCAAAGAAGTTCATATTACTGCGACTTACAATCGTTTAAAGAAAATTTTTCAATAGACAGTGACTCGAGAGTCAGTGTCTTTGGCAGAGTTGAAGAAGAGGCTACGTGAATATTTCACATTTCCGAATGGGACAGAAGACGATCATATTGTCATAGGTCGTGTGATGGGTGGGCATAAAGAGAAGGACTTCAACAGGTAAAGGTAAAAATCCACATCAAACTTACAGAGTGAGACAAGTGGAAAGTGCGGAAAGTGCAACAGGACGTAAGGTCATGGATTTTTCTAAAGATGAAAATTTAGTGAGCATTGTTTGGACTGCTAGTCACATGGTTGATTTGAATATCGTTGTAGATACATGTAAGTAGTAGTTCAAATATTTACGTCAGGTTCATCAAATATCTGTGATCGCAAACTCTACGTTTTAACACTTGAGTTCGTATACCTTCTCAAGGATGAAAGCTCTCTTCGGTTTGCAATATGATAACTATGACGAGCTACCAGAACATATATTATTTCCTCTCAGAGTCAATGATAATTTTGTAGCACCTGAAGTTTTAGAAGATGTGATTCGAGAAATTTTGAGATTGCATACGGCATCCCGACCTGTCAGGCCGACGTGAATGAGGCCACCCGTCGTGAATTTATTTCAGCAATTATCTATGGTGTAGCATCAACCTTCATGGGCGCCGTAAAGGTTTATCCTGAGTACCAAGTCTTCGGGAGTCATGGTAAGGGTCCTATTGATTGGATTATAAAGATAGGAGATATTATCATCTGCGTGACTGAAGCAAAAAAGAATGACATTAGCCATGGCATTGGCCAGAGTACCGTCCAAACATAACTCAATACCAAAAATCGCACTTATGATGAAGCTGATTTGAACGAAGACGAAATGTATTACATTGTTTCAACTAGTATGCTCATGAATTAAATTTTAAAGGAACCAAAATGGGAAAAATGCGAATATACTAACCCTTTTGATGTTCCCAATATCAGGCACCGAATGGGTAATAATAAGGGTTGTTCAAAAGCGTGACAATGATGGGAAACTTGAGGTTTATATGTGTAAGTCAATACTTGAGCCGGTACCCATCAACCGCTTATCATTAACCCGTGAAGACTTGTATAATCCGGTTAGAAATTTATTAGCACTAATTAATGAGTTTTTTTATTTCAGAAAGAAGTAGTGGATGATAGAGAGAAACGAGTAAAATTATCGGAATAGAGTATTATTCATCATAAATGTTATGTTTGGGGGACGAAGTCCCCCGGTAAATCGCATATTCTAGTTAATGTCGTATGGTAAAATGTCGCATTAATATCGTTTTTTAAAAAATATCAAAATTTTTTAACATGAAATTTAGATGTGATTAAAATAGCAGACACACTCCGAAGAAAACTACATTCATTATTTGAAGTGAATTATCGATTTTCATTGGAACTTAAATTATAATTCAATGTTTGATCAATAGAAATTTTTTATAATTCTTATAATTCTAACTGTTTAGCCTAGAGTTAGAATTAAAAATATTTCCATATTATTAATATCTTTTTATTATTTTAAAATATGTATTCATCTGTTACAGTAAAATTAAAAATTAACCGTCTTGACAACCAGTAAGCCAATTAATACTCAAATTTTTAGCATTTTTATATTAAAATACCCTATTCTATAACATATATTATTTACCCAATTTTACAATTGTTAAGCTATACATAATGATGAAATATTCAATTTTTCATTTTTTTCGAGACCCTGTATGTGTTGTTTTATTATAAATGTAAATATTGACTATATTTGACTATCGATGAAATTATAAAATTGATTTATCCTACTTCAATTAAATAGACTCATTAAATTTAGTTTAATATTATTGAATTTGTTGATTTTTTCGTACAAAGACTTTTGCAGGAACATAAACTTTATGATTATTTGACGTTAAATCCCTTCCAATTAAGGGAAAATAGCATAAATCAACATACAAATTTTCATTATCATCAAAATTATCTCCTTTCACCAAAATAAGGTATGGTTTCAGGATTTATTGAAGAGATTCATGCCGATATAACCTGATTTATTTAGGAGCAAGCTATGTCATAAAGGAAATAAAAAAAGATAAACACTCCCGTATATTTTGAATTTTGCTGTAAAAAAAGCGGTGGTATGAATGATTTAATTTTTCTGAAATGAAATTTCCTATCTGTCTTAACGTTTTGCTTTACTGGAAAATTTTTTTTAAGTATAACTATCCATTTACTATGTGTTTTTCCCCTTTAAAAAAAGCTTAAATATTGCCGTTGAGAAATCTCAGTAAATCCGCCTTTCGTTTAGAGTAATGAATGTTTGACCCGAATATAATAAGACGTGCTGTACATAAAGATTTAACCTATCTTTAAATTAGCGTTCTAAAATCTAAAGTCACTTTGACTATAAGAGTATCATGATGAGTTTGCATCGGCTAGTAGATCGATCACACAGTCTGGGAAATTATTACCAAGACGAGTGACCTGTGATTTCACAACCAAACCCCGTTAATTTGTACTTTTTCTTCTCCGGTTATAACAGTATTTCAAGCCGGTGGATTATTTTTTCTAAGCTTTACCCTGTAAAAAAAGTCGATCCGTTTTTATATTCCATCTTTTCTCCATGAAAGGCTCATATTTCCGGGATTAATAATCTTATATCACAGAATTTAACAAATTTTTTTCATTTTTGAATGGATCGTGAAAGGCTCATTTTATGGAGTTTTTACAGAAATAACGGATAAAATTTTTCATAGGGTTCATTGCTAAAATCTTGTTTAAAGAAAACTGAAGAAAACATTTTTATACAAATGATTATATGATTATTGAGTAGGAATAGAAGTTGGATCAGTCCGGTTCGGTACTGGTTCGGTCCGTTCTAAAAAGACCGTCCTTAAAATTTTCAAATTAATTTTATATACAACAGCAGTATAGTTGGCAAAATTTTGACATTACATTTGAAAGTCATATCAGCTAATAGAGGAAGTCCTAGGGTAGGATCCCGAAAAATACTAAAATAGGTAGGAGAGAATGCGTAGAATAGGCCAAAATTATCATGTAAATCTTTCCTTTTTTAGACAAATTTTGATAATGTTGGCCAGAATTTTATTTCCTGTTTTAGTAATTGACTGACACTATCATAATTCCGGCCCTGAAAAAATGCGTACAGCTAATAGTAAATTTTTTTTGGCTGGATGTTACCTATTTTGATATTTTTCGGGGTCCTCCTAGGGTTACCATATAGTCCCGAAAATAAGCATCTCTTTTTTGCATATAATGCTGGCCAATGTCCTCATAATTCAGGCCAAAATCGTCATAATGCAGGCAAGGGTGCTTATTTCAGGGGAGGTGCTTATTTACGGGACAATACGGTACTTTATTGTTAGTCATATGATTTACTTTTTAACGATAACAAGAATAAATACTGGGTGCCGATCATGTAACACGAATAGTTGCTAAATACGAAAAAAGATTTTTTCGTACTTTAACTTTTTAAAGAATCAACAAGGAATCAAAATAATTAAAATAATATTAACATTATAAAATACTAAAATATGAAAATTTTGACATTTCAATGTGAAAACTTGATTACAGCTAATTCCAAAAAGGTCGGGACGCTTAGCAAATTTTAAAGAACTCGGAAATATTCGGTAAAGCTTGATATAAAATAAAAATTATACGCTAATTTTGGAGTACTGTTCCGAGAATGGTGGTATAATTTTATTTTATTTTGAGCTTTACCGAATATTTCCGAGTTCTTTAAAATTTGCAAGTGTCCCGACCTTTTTGAAATCAGCTGTAGTATTAGATGTAAATTTTATATAATCGGTCTCGGTCCGGGCCGGTCTTCAATCCTGGATCGGAAGACCGTTGAAGAACCTAAACCTATGCTAAAGTATTATTTATGGATATCAAGTCTGTATTTTTTTTTGCAATTTTTTTTTTTAATTTTTACTTAAAATAAATCAGTTAATTATACTGCATATAGGCGTTACGAATTTTTATTAATCTAAGCTCGCTAGCAATTAACATAAAAATCGTGTTGATTACGCTATTTGGAGTTTGTTTTTTCTTTTAAAAAAAATATAAAATTTATTCACAAAAATGAAAGATAAATTTAAGCAATGCTGAGTGTATGAATATACCGTCTAGAATTTATCATATTTTTTAGAATAAAATTTTAAATTTACGGATATTTCCGCTATGTCTAAAACGTGAGGGGACAAAATTATTTTAAGTTCTATACTATAATTTAAGAAAAAAAATTAATAAATAAATAAAAAATTAATTAATTAATTAAAAAATAAAACAGTTACAATTTAAAATTGTGTAACATAGTTCTTTCTCATTCATTAACAAATTTATAAAAAATGGCATATAAACGATGACAATTTCAACTTCAAATAAAAGCTAATGCCAACAAAATTTAAATATTAATGACAAGTAAGAAAAAAATTATTTATAATAACAATTAAAAAATTCCAAGGCTCGTTTGGTATAGCGGCTAAATGTTTTTAACCTTCGGATTCACTAATTTGATCTTTATAAAAAAAAAAATTAGAATAGAACAATTTACAAATAGACATTGATAAGTAATATATTGGTTATTAATAAAATTAAAATATACCTTTGTCACTAATTTTCAATTGAGAAAAATCAATTTGGAAAGATTCTAATTAATAAAATAAAAATTATAAAATTTTCTTTTATTTAATTCGATTGTTTTTAAAAATAAACAAATCTTTAAATACCTGAGCATTCTATGCTTATTATATTATCATTTTGCTCATAATAATTATCAGAATTCTTTGGTTCAGGAAGATTATTAAAATTAAGTAATCTACTTGTATAAATGGCTCCAGAATGTGTCTTATACGATAATGCAGAACTAGTTGAAGTGGTTTTCATACTCGCTTCTGCTTCCTTAATTTGTTTTTTTAATTCTATTTGTTCATCAAAATCATGCCACCATGGATATATAGTTTTTCTAATTTCAACTGCGTCTGGCCGATTTAATGGATTTGCATCCAAGCATCTTTTAATTAAACCCACAATTAATGGTGGTACTTTCATATTAAATCTTGGTCTGAGTCCTTGACAAATTTTTATTGCTAAATTTTCGTCATGGCTTACATCGTAGTGCGGGGGTAACCCAGAAATTATTTCATACATAATTATTCCAAAACTATAAACGTCTGCAGCTTTGGTATAATTTTGTCCTCTTAAAATTTCAGGAGCAATATAAGGTAAAACACCATATATACCATTTTTTGTATTTCCTGATGCACTATAATCCGCAGGTTTACATAATCCCACGTCAGTTATAGAAGTTTGAACATTATTCTTTAATACGTTGCCAGAATGTAAATTTCGATGAATTACTTCATTTTCATGAATACTGGTAAGTCCAAATGCGGTACTACATAAATAATGAATCTTTTTTTCCCAGCTTAATTCATGATAACTTTTATCCAAATAATTTCTTAAACTTCCATTCTCTGCATATTCTAGAACCAACATATAATTTTTTGTTTTTGGATCTTGGGTTATTCCATAAAATTCAATAATAAATCCATTACACTTTTTAATTTTATAATGCAAAATATCCTAAGTATACCGTGTAATAATAACGGTAATAATATAAAGTATTAATAAACGAAAAAAAAAATGAAATTTTCAAAATTTTAAAAATTATTTTTAATTATACCTCATTTACCTCGTTTGTAAATTCTGATGTAACTTTTTTTGAATTATTCAAACTTTTCAGGGCCACGATCATATTTTGACCACATCTTTCCCAATTTTTATTTTTACCATCCCAATATTGTATATTACCATCCTTCCATTTTGCTCTATATATTTTCCCAAACCCTCCTTCCGAAATATATTTAATATCAGTAAGTCTTTTATAAGGTATCCATTCTAAAGCTATTGATACATCATAATGTGCTGACAGTTGAGTTCCTTGAATTAATTTATCTATATTACTATTACCACTAGACCATTTTTTAAAATTTTGTTTAAAATGGTTTACATTACAAAAAAGAGAATTATAACCACATTCTTTACATATATCATCATTAGAACCCATTGAGACTTTTTCTTTTAGGATGGTGTGAAATTGGTAAATAGTTAGAAAAAATAAATATGATCTTCGAAAACCGTAAAATTATTTGGGTTTAACTGGATAATTTAAAAAGATAAAATAAAGTTTGTACGAAATTAAAAAAAGAAATTGTGTAATAGTATTTCCGAGATCGTCCCGAAAGCTGGCAGCGCGAAAAGTATTTTAACCAAAGTTTACTTGTACAATTTGATTGGATTAAATAAAATTATTACTGAAATAAGAAAAGTTCATTACTTAACTACGTTATACAATATTACTTTTCTATCATATAATTTATCCGAGTTGTTATCCAGGTTGTTACTGGTTTGTTTTTATACAATTACAGATAATAAATTGTTTGCATATTTACTGCAATTTGGGTGTCACACGTATCACATGGTGTTGATTAATCATTATTATTATTTTTTTCACGAATTAAAAATTGGGATTAAATAAAAATACATTAATCTGTCATAAATTAAAAAAAAAATAAATAAAATGCAAGATTCTCACGTATGTTGCATTCTTTCGTTCTTTCTTTTAATTAAAATCATTGTTTCGAAAGTGATTACATTCAATTTTGTTACACAAGCCTAAAAATATACATTTTATTAAAAACAAAAAAATCGTATGACAGAGAAATAATTAAATTTTATTTTTCTATGAACTTAAAAAATCTGAGTAAAAACCATGATTTAAAAAAAAAGATGAAACAGTTAAAAATCTATTAATTGTAATACAATATTATAAATATTATTATAAGAGATCGAACTTTCAAAGACATACAAAAAGAAAAATCCGATGGCGTAACTTAAAAAAGCAATCCAATTTGATCGAAATTTATATCGCAACAATAATTTAATAAATTTCAAAATTTTATTCTAAGCATAAACATTTCGTTGTGAAACCCATGCTGTGACATATGAAAAAAAACAATGGACACTTGTGCAACATATATATCAGCATTATATACATACCATGTAACATTTTCTAAATTGTTGTACTGAGTGAATTTTTTACATAATCGACCATATCAGATATCCTTTTAAAAAAAATAGCCAAATGAAACTACAATGCTTATATTACAGTTGTACAATCGGTCATAATCTAATCATAGTTTCCCCGGCGCATTCTTACAGTTTTTAATGACAAGATTGATAATAAAAAGTTAATATTAAGTACACCATTTTCGAAAGAATCAATTTGTCGTTAGTAAATTCAAATTTATGTTCCAGCGAAATTTTTTCGAAAAAAAAAGAAAAAATTTAAAATTCGGTAAAAATAATTTAGGTCGTTGATATTTTTGTGAATTTATAAAATTAAAAACTTGTTTTTAATTAGTTTAGTACACGTTAGAATTGGTTTAACCAATTCGTTCGTTCGTTCACTTATGCGTCTTTGAAGGATATTTCCAAAACTTGGCCCCAATCGGCGAGATAAGATAGGATTTGGTCGTGGGACCAAGTTGCTGGTTGGTACGTCGTAAATCATATCCCGGTAAAAAAAGGGGGTATCCGGACTTTTCGCCGAAGTCCATTTCACCGAAACCATTTCGCCGAAGCCATTTTACAAAATGGACATTTCGCCGAATGGATATTTTGCCGAATGAACATTTCGCAAAAAATTATTTATTCCATTTAGTTATATACTAAAACAGTATATAAAGAATTTTTTCTAGAAAAAAATTTTTAAATTAAATGATTTTTATTAAATTTATCTTGTTGTTTATAATATTACATTAATCTTTTTTTACTTACTTTTTCGTGAATAAATGTTTTCAGGATTCTAAAGTTATTTATTTATTGCTAAGAAATTAATATCAGTTACTTGAATGTTAAAGTGATATTATCCTGGAAAAAAAAGATCTCTAAAATTATTTTTTTATTATCATTACGCGATGAATATTTTCATAAAATGTTAATCCCTACCATTTTCGGCGAAATGTACCGTAACCATATTTACGATAATGGTTCGTCTAAGCTTTCAAAATTTATGATAGTATACAGCGCACGATTTCGGTACAGTCGGTACATTATAATGCATAAGTATAATTTGACATATATTTTGCGGTGATATAATTTCTCAAGAAATTGATGACGAATAAAATGTTATCCTGTAATACATAAATAAATTATTATTTTATAAGAAAAAATGTTTAAGCCATTATTTCATGTATGACTAAATTTAAAATTCACCAATAATATTATCGGATATGTAGTGTCACACACATTTTTGCAAATCTGATGACGGAATAAATAACATACAGATTTTGAACAGTTTCATTCTTCCTTTAAATTTAAATATTATTAAATTCTGACTAATTTTATCTTTGTAAGTGTAAAAGCCGATAATAAACAATTCGATGGAATTATGAAAATTACTCAACCAATTATATTAATAATTTCGAGTACGCAAGAGGTTTAAAAATGATCTACATTTCTGATCATAATGTTGGCCCTTGGCCGGAATTAAAATGGAATTCAGATCAGTCACATGACACGTTAACTCCAAGAAAAATTACATTTTTCATGTCATATATTTTTGACTTAGGATTAATTTTATTGAATCGATAATAATAAAATAAGTCGTAAAACATATTTTTTAAACTAAGACAATTGCAATGCAAATCTAAGATATACAGACTACAGTATAAAAAAAAATAAGACGTAAAAACCACTACTAAATAAATATTAATTAATTATGATTTTTTGTTCTAGATTTATTCTTCAACTTTAGAATTGATATTTTGGTCTATAAAAAATAAAAATAAAAATGTTAAACATAAATAAAAATAAAATAATTATTATAAATATAAAGTTAAAATTTTACCGTCTTCAATAGTATTCGATTGAGGAATATCGATTTGTAAAGATTCTGGTTAAAAATTTGAGATTTTAAATTATTTCTCATAGCTCGTCTTATAATAAAAAGTTATAAACCAATAAACGATACCTGAATATTCCATGCTTATTATATTATCATTTTGTTCATAATAATCATCAGAATTTTTTGGTTCGGGAAGATTATTAAAATTAAGTAATCCACTAGTATAATTAGCTTCTGAATGTGTTTCATATGATAATCTTAAATGGGGTGAAGGTTCATTACACGTTAACAAATTATTATTTATTTCTTCTACTTCTTTAATTTGTCTTTGTAATTCTGTTGTTTGAACATCACTTGGTTTATATCGCCATATTTCTATAATTGATTGAATTTCATTTGCTGTAGGTCGATTTAATGGATTTGCGTCTAGACATCTTTTAATTAAATGCACAATTAATTGGGGTACTTTGATATTAAATCTCGGTCTAAGTCCTTGGCAAATTTTTATTGCTAAATTTTCATCATGGCTTACATCATGGTATGGAGGTAAACCAGAAATTACTTCATACATAATTATACCAAAACTATAAATATCAGAAGCTTTAGTATAATTTTGTCCTCTTAAAATTTCAGGAGCAATATAAGCCAAAACACCATATGTACTATTTTTTGTATTTGCTGATGCATCGTGGTCTGCAGGTTTACATAATCCCATATCAGTTATTTTATCAAAGTCTGTCATTAATACATTGCCAATATGTAAATCTCGATGAATTAATTCATTTTCATGAATATGTTGAACTCCACATGCAATATTAAGTATATGATAAATCTTATCTTTCCAACTTAATTTAATATAATTTATATCTAAATAATTTCGTAAACTTCCATTCTTTGCATATTCCAAAACCATTATATAATTTTTCGTTTTTGGTTCTTGAGTTATTCCATAAAATCCAACAATAAAACCATTATTTACACCTTCTTTATAATGTAATGTAATCTATATATAAAATAAATGGCGTTAGTACTAGAAAATTACAGTATATTCAGTATATTTCAAACCTTAGAAATTGAACTAATTATACCTCATTCATAAACTTTAATGTAACATTTTTTGAGTTATCTAAAAATTTCAGTGCCACAACCATATTTTTATCTTTTTTATGTCCATCAATCCGATTTGCTTTATATACCCTGCCAAATCCTCCTTTTGCTATGTATTCAATATCACAAAATCTATTATAAGGTATCCATTTTAATGCATTCCTTATTTCATAGGTTGAATGTGCTGATAACTGAGAACTTTGAATAAATTTATCAATATCATTATTACCACTTGTCCAATTTTTGAAATTTTGTTGAAAATATATTGATTCACAGACATAATTACATTTTTCGCATATATCATCCAAAACGAACATATATTTTTCCTTTTTTGGATCTTGAGTTATTCCATAAAATTTATGATTTATTGTAGCCTACAAGTATAAATATAATTATATTAGGAAAAAATTATAATGAAAATTTCATAAATAATGATTTACCTCGTCCATAAATTCTGAAGCAATATTATTTGGATTCTCTAAAGTTTTTAGAATTATAAACATATTTTTAGTCCAAGTTGCTCTATATACTTCACCAAATTCTTTCACAGTAAATTCAATATTATTAAATTTATTATAAGGTATCCATTCAAATGCTTTTATTTTTCCATGTGCTGATAACTGAATATTTTGAATAAATTTATCAATAACATTATTACCACTTGTCCAATTTTTGAAATTTCGTTGATAATGTAGTGCGTTACACGTAAATTTACATTTTTCACATCTCCAATTTTTTTCATTATTAATATATAATGACTTAGTCAGCTTTTTTTTATCCATTAAATTTTTTAAAAATAATCTTTCGGATTAATGGAAGAATTATATTTATCACTACGAAATTGTAAGATTGAACTAAAAATTGCAGCTACAACATAAAAGGGGCGAGATAGAAATTAATAAATTTTAAGATCGGCCTGAAGATCATATGATAACGTTACCGAAATTTGCACCAATGGCTGACGAAAATTAAAGTTGTACTGTACATCCAAAAACGAATAAGGACAACAAAAGAACAAAAGACAACCATTACAGAAAGGATCAGAGGTTAACATTATAAGTCATGACAGTCACGTGAGCATCAGATAAAAAATTGGATTTTTGGGGATTGAAGCATCAATTAACCAAAGAATTCCTGTGACGTGACTTGACGAATTTTATTGGTCAAAATTTGTAAAACCAATTAGTAAAAACCCCCTAACAGTAATGTCGTCCTGAGGCCCCGAATCTAATTATGAATTTATAATTGAATTATTTCATCTTAATCATAGAATCATAATCTCACACGATTGTATCATTATTGTGCTCGCATTACGTAGTCAAATCCTTACCAATCATCTGCTAGCATTGGTTAATAAATATATATAATGTTGATTTCCGTAATAGTTGTAGCAGGCTGTAAAGATTGTGAGTTATTTCTGTAAATTGTAACTTTATGCCGTAAGTGACGTAATGGTCGATTTGTGTAATATTCGGAGCGTAATGTTTTATGAATACTAATCTGCGATTTTAATTAATTATTTCCCTTCCCTTAATTTTTACTCCACAAATATTTTTGGAAAATTAATATTATTATAAAAAGACTTGTTCCACCTTACAGATAAAACTTAATTCCGACCGGAATTAAAGTTTTTATTTGTTTAATTTCTGCAAGTCTACTTTCGACCCGAATTAAATTTTGTTGGTAAATGATTGTCGGATAAATTGATATCAGACCGATAGCATAGGGCGTTCTCACGCATCTCCCTCAATGAGATTAGCTAATGATTGAGTTTTTGCTCAAGTATTGCGATCAATTGAAGTAAAATAGATAAAAATGGAAATCAACATCAACCAACATTAATATGGAAAGATATGAGAAGGAGTTGACAAGGTTTTTAAAATCACGGAAAGATAATGCTAAAGAGCTAGAAAAGAGATTACAAAAGATAAAATGATCTTCAATGTTATGAATAATTTAGCTATTAATAACTTTTGGCATTCCATGGTTAAAATTAAATTAGTGTGATCAATAATAGGTCTTTAATACATAGATTATTGTGTTTAATTTATTAGATTAGTATAATTAGATATAACGGTTAGTTATAAGGCTTAAAGTATTTTTTTTTCTTTTTTTCTTGTGTTTCTCAATAATTATGTATTCTATTATGAATTATAATTAATAAAGGAATGCGTTACTAATTGTTTTTTTTAAAAAAAAATAATCAACATCAACCAATACTTACAAATTAGGATATATTATACTTTTTTGTCCAATCAGAGCAACTCCATGAAATAAAAAAGGTGGCCCTTTTTTATTCATTGGAATGGTAACTCACTGATCTGCAACTTACTAATTAAAATTTTGTTTCCGATTCATTGAGTTAGGTGCTTGAGAACGCCCTTAATCACAAATTAATTCCCGATCACACTAATTTGAATTACAACTTACGGCATAATTTTTTGTATAGTAACTTTAATAAGGCATATTCACAATTTGTCGTAATTCGAAACTAGGGCAACCCAGGTTATAATCAGAAATGCCGTAATTTATTACTAACAGCCACATATTTTAATAAAAATTTATTCGTTACATTCCATTTTTAGCAATAATTTTTGTGTTGCTTCAATAATTTCACGAAAATTATATAACGGTCCTAAATGTAAAATTTTTGATGACTATTTGACCGAAGGTTTGACGATAAGAGAATCGTTTTTTACTGATTGGATATTTTTGTTTTCTGTCAAAAATCAAATACCAGTAGATATGTTCATTTCTTTGTTCGCATAACATTAACATTGGCGCAATCCACCTATCCAATTGTTTTGACGCATTTTAAAAATATATAAATGTTTGGCATCGAATGATATGTCAATTTAACGGCATTTTATTACCCAATAACTGACAATAGTTAATTTTCATATTTTTTAAGGGAGCAAAAAATTACAATGAAGAAAAATATAGAATAACTTTCTTGGATATTAACCCGTGGGCAAAAAATCTTTCGTCCGGCCGGAAGAAATATAGTTCTGGTCTGAATTACTATTAGTGCTGGCAAGAACTATCTGTGTGATATCAAGTATCGATTGTATTATAAATTTTACATAAAATAATACTAATAGATATTGCGTCAATGAGACAAAGATCATGCTGATAGTTCAATAATAGTATTAAAAGTATAATATACGGATGTAAAACTTACTAAAATAATAAATTTAATACTAATAGATTAATTTGTAGTATATATGATTGCAAATATATTTATTTAGCCACTAATAAAAATACAAAATCAACATGATCCTAATAAATTTAAGAATAAGCATTTTAATAAAATAAATAAAAGAATGATGAAAGTTCGTGATTTTCTGATAATATTTCGTCGCAGATTCTTTATCAGGACTAGGGATGGCAACGGTCACGATCATAACCGTTTATGACCGGTCATGACCGTGACC
Organism: Rhizophagus sp. LPA8_4_AMF; assembly: GCA_021464525.1. Taxonomy (NCBI): domain Eukaryota; kingdom Fungi; phylum Glomeromycota; class Glomeromycetes; order Glomerales; family Glomeraceae; genus Rhizophagus; species Rhizophagus sp. LPA8_4_AMF. Next base: position 99 of record JADRCO010000265.1, on the reverse strand, counting down.
GATATCGGTCGGTCAAAGACCTCTGACCGACCGTTTGACCGACCGTTTGACCGATGAGGGATAAAAAAAAAGTGCGAAACTATTAAAAAAACGTTTTCG